>CAUYPK010007408.1:0-13123 GCA_963574355.1 Loris lydekkerianus | reverse complement strand
GTTTATACCCAGAAGACCAAAAGTCACAATATAACAAAGACATCTGTACCAGAATGTTTATTGCAGCCCAATTCATATTTGCTAAGTCATGGAAGAAGCCCAAGTGCCCATCAACCCACGAATGGACTAGCAAATTGTGGTATATGTATGCCATGGAATATTATGCAGCCTTAAAGAAAGATGGAGACTTTACCTCTTTCATGTTTACACGAATGGAGCTGGAACATATTCTTCTTAGCAAAGTATCTCAGGAATGAAAAAAAAAGTATCCAATGTACTCAGCCCTACTATGAAGCTAAATTATAGCTTTCACATAAAGGCTATAACCCAACTATAGCACAAGACTATAAGGAAAGGGCCAAGGAAGGGGAAGGGAGGGGGGAGGTTTTGGTGGAGGGAGGGTAATAGGTGGGGCCACACCTATGGTGCATCTTAGAATGGGTACAGGAAAAACTTACTAAATGCAGAATACAAATGTCTACATACGATAACTAAGAAAATGCCATGAAGACTACATTGAACAGTTTGATGAGAATATTTCAGATTGTATATGAAACCAGCACATTGTACCCCTTGATTATACTAATGTACACAGCTATGATTTAACAATTAAAAAAAAATTAAAAAGAATTCTAAAACTAAATAAATAAATCTGAGTTCCTAGAGCTAGAGTATTCCTCCTAGGAGATATTAAATATTTTAGCAAATTCTAATAGAGAAATATTTCAAGTTGGAGAATGTCAGAACTAATGAGGAGCTTAATAAGTCCTTGCTTTACCCATGAGAGAACACAGTCCCTGCTCGTTGTGGATGGTGTGGTCTCAGTAACAAGGCTGCTGATGCCAGGATTGTCCCTAGGGTGATGTGGGGGCGGGCAGGTGGAACCAAACCAGAGTATTGATAAACATCTACATCAAACAGAATTGGGCTCTGAGACCTGAGGGCTAAGTGGAGCCCATCATCATTAATGGTCCTGCTAATAAATAAGTCAGCTATTCTCCATTCCCATTAAAAGAACTGTAGGTACTTCAAGATCAATTCACAATGACCTAGTCGTAGAAGCAACCCAAATGCCCATCAACCCACGAAGGGATTAACAAACTGGTATATGCATACCATGGAATACTATTCAGTCATAAGAAAAGATGGAGACTTTATATCTTTTATGTTTACCTGATGGAGTTGAGACACATTCTTCCTAGTAAAGTATCTCAAGAATGGAAAAAAGAGCTCTGAGCTGTCCCTGGACACAGCTGGAAGCCAGAAGGGAGCCTAGAGAAGGAAAAACAGGGTCATGGCTGAACACTTGAAAGAAGCAGGGAGATGTTCTGTCTGCCTGGACTATGTTGATAATCCTGAGCACCTGAACTGTGGATACCGCTACTTCCTCCGATTTGTGTACTCACCTCAGAAGGAGTACCACAGGAGGGGGGCTGTGCCCCCTGCCCCAAGGTCTCTCAGAAGAGTAACATCAGGCCCACTGCCTGGCTGGGGGAGCTGAAGTCCAAGGTCAAGACCCTAGAAAACCAGCTGAGAGATGTGCTGGAGATTAACCCCAGAATGAGGAAGTCCCAAGTGGATATGACCTTGGATGTGGACAATTTCATTTATGATGACCTAGGAAGGTTCACTGTGGGAGTTCCCAGCAGAGCAGAGGTAGAGGAATGTCCTTCAAGCTCCCTGAGTGTCTTTTGAAGAATCCAGGAATCTCCCGTCCTCCAGATCCTCCTGGGCAAGGGCATAAGCTGTGAGCCCAGGGTCATACCTGTATCATACCTGCAGGAGTGCCCTGTGCTCATCAGCGTCATACCTACAGGAATGCCGTGTGCTCATGATCAGAGACAAGACTCTTCTACTTAGTATGAATATACAGCACAGCAAACGACCACTTAATAATTATACCAATTAGGAAAAATGACACTTGAGTTAAATGTATTATCATGTTCTTTTCGTTGGGACTTTTGTTTATATTTTTTCCAATAAATATTTTCAACGTTAAGATAAAAAAATGAGAAAAAATTATCTAATGTACTCAATACTAATATGAAAACAATATATAAACCATTACATGCCCACACAGAAGAAAACAACACACGTATAGTCCAGTGAGGGAGAGAAGAGAAGGGGGGGGAGGGGACAAAGGAAGAGGGAGGGTGATTGGCAGGTCTCACCTGATGTGCCTAATGTGAGGGTGCTCAGCGCGCCCCCTGGGTGAAGGGCTCAACTACAACTTGAACTTTACCTTAGAACCAAAAACAATACAACCTAAAAATCTGTGCCCTCATATTAATTGGACAAAAAAGTCATCTTTTTAATAAAATCCACAGCCAAAATCATATTTCTCTTGAACCCTCACATTCCTAGCATAATGACTTTGAATTACATGGACTCTCAGAGGGTTTTATTTCTATAATTTGTTTTTAATTCCAAAGAAAAAAGTAGGAAAAGGAAATGTGGATAACACTAGAAAAAGAATAAATTTGTCTGGAAATTTTCTCTTGACTGCGGAACTACTGCTTGGACACTAGAGAACAGAGTTATTTTTAATTACAAAGGACAGTTAGTGGTAGTGAGAGTCAGCTGTTTGTTCATTCAGTAAAGATACACTGACGGCCCACATCCTGCAGGGAATCATGCTAGCTGTAGTGGACCTGAGCCCAGGAGGCAGCGGTGCGTGGCAAGCAGGCTTTCTGCAGAGCCCAGTCTCGCGGGACCACAGGTGCTGATCTCGGGAGGGCACAGTATCCCCAGGACAGAAAGAAGCTCGTGGCACCCGGAGTGCTGAGCATGGGAAAGGGACAGTGACGAAGGAGGCTGGAGAGAGAGAACTGGAGCTGTGCCCAGGGTGGTGGGAGCATAAGAAATATCAAAAAAGTATAATATGATCTGATTTGTATTTTTAAAATATCAATCTTAACTGGCTCTTCAACAGCATAAGCAAATGAGATGCTTAGTTAAAAGTTAGAGATACTGTTTTCCATCTATCAGAGTGGCAAAAAGCAAAAAAAAAACTTGAGTGGGGTGGAGATACAATAGGCATTTTCCCGCACTTCTGGCAGAGTGACAACAGTGTGACAACATGTCAAAATGAGAAACCTGTGCACCTGTGCCCCAACAATCCAGTTCTCGGCTCCTCCCCCTCAGTCCTGCTCACACACATGTAGAATGACATATGACCCCTTAGTCACCGTGGCACTGTTTGCAACGGCAGGACGTCAGGAACAAATGTCCATTGGAAGTGGGCCAGCGCACGCCTTCTGTCAGTTCAATATGTTGCACATGCCCTTCAGAAAAAAAATCACTTCCTTGTACCGAAAGGTCACCAAGATGTGTTGTGTATGAAGAAGTAAAGATAAAACTGTGCAGCATGGAGCTTGGTCTCCTTATGTAAAAAGAGAAGGCAGGTTACTATATTTAATGTATACGTGTAAAATATTTTGGGAATAACACACACAAAATCTTCACCACCATTGTGTGGAAGGCAACTGGGTGGCTAGGAGATGAGGATCAGGGAGCCCTTCCAATGGACACCATCTTTTGTAATCTATGCCCAAAGTACTCCAGCGAGTGATAGAGCAAAGCGAAAACCCAGTGGACTGAAGAACTGGATTGACTCGGCAGTGATGAGTGTGAGGCCACTTGCAGCACGGCTCACAGTGCACCTGGGGTGGGGTGGGGTGGGGTGAGGGAGGGCAGACTAAGACTCTCAGTAAAGTATCTCAAGAATAGGGAAAAAAAAGTATCCAGTGTACTCAATACCATTATGAAACCAATATATAAACACTTACACATTCCTACAAATGATAAAATACAAATACCGGTATAGGCTAGAAAGGGTGAGGCAAGAGGAAGGACACTTGGTAAGAGGTGGGAGGGCATTTGGTGGCATCTCCCCTTAATGTGCACAAGGCGAGGGGACATTTCAAAACAACTAAGAGTAAATCATAAATGTCTTACACAAAAAAACAAGTAAGTGAAGTCACTTTAAAAACATTTTAAAAGGAAGTCTCTTTTAGACTGAGAAACAGCTTGAATTTGTTTCTAAACACACAGAAAGACAAGAACATGAAGGATAAGGGACAAAGCAGGAGAGATTGATGGAGTGGGGCGAGGGGAGAGGCAGAAATACTGCCCATTTCCAAACATAACTTTCTGGGTTTTTTCTTTTCTTTTTTATGTGGCCCCTGCTGTCTTTAGAATAGTCTGTACACAGCAGGGCTTCCTGAATGTTAACTGCCTTCTAAAATCATGGTGTCTGAGTTCTTGGGGGGGGGGGGGGACCTCTCACTTCACAAAAGCAGACAGTGTGTGCACGTAAAGGGAGATCAGAGCGGCCTGCACCTGCTCCAGGGAGCTGTGCGGGAATTCCTCAAACCCTGTACCCTCGCTGTCCCTGGGAGGGCGGCAGTGTCGCTCCTCCCTCTCCCTCCTGGCCTGGCCTGTCCGCCGGGGGTAGACTTCTGGCTGCAGGTGGACCCTCCTCTGAGGCTCAGGCCTCCAGCAGGTCCAGAGCCACACTCAGTGTAAGAGGCAGGACCCAAAGTCCTTTCTAAGTTTTCAGAGTTTTCTATGTCCCAGCATTTCTACTTCCTTTTCTGGCATTTTCTAAGTGAAAAATTTGTCTCACACTCCCCCTAGTGGCAGCCCTAGAAATGACTGTGACTTAAGCAGGGGTGTCTCCCCTCCCACTCACCCCTGCTTTTCTTCACTGGAAGAGTTAAGAGTTGCCTTTGTCCTCACATTAAATACACAAACACTAAGGAAAGCTGATTTGCAACAAAAACAAAGGTTCCTGCATGCTTTTCATGGTATCTGACACTGCAGAAAAGAAGAAAAAGCCCTCACAAAATCATCATGTGGCCCACGGGCCTGCAGGTTGGACACCCCTGACGCATACCTGAGAGAGAGAGACAGAGAGAGACAGAGAGAGAGAGAGAGAGAGCAAGCACGAGCCTTGGAGACGCTCAGCCCCGGAGGTCCTCGCAAGGTGCACGCTGACCCGCCCTCCCGCCTGGGGCACATACCCCTCCGCTTTCTGTGATTAGCAAGAAATACTTGTCAAAGGGATTACATTGGACGGAATGCATGTCAGTCATAGCGTAATGAAGACGTCACCAGATCCTCCTGGTTTTGTGAGGAAGAAAGTGTTAGGAGACTTTCCAGAGTTGGGAGAGTCTGGGACCGTAAAAAGAAGAGAGGAGCATGGAATGTGCTAGATCTGTCCCGTCTGCGCTCGTGAACCCAGCGCCAAGGTGGCGTCCGCCACGCTTAGGAGGCTCAGGTTAAGAAGACAAAAATTACAAGGTTTCTCAAACTAAGGATCTGTGGACGAGACCACTTATGGGGAAATGACAGCAGCAATTAAATATTTGAAAGGCTGACATATGGACGATTAAACTTCCTTTGCTCAATGTAACTCCAAGCGAGAGGTTCTGAACCACTTAGGGATTGAGATCCGATTAATCTATGCACGTTCGCGACACAAAAATGAACTTGCACCTTACACAGAGTCACAGAAAAACTGCTAGTCTTGATAAACGTAAGAAGAGAAGCTCAATCTTCACTTCGTATGGGAGAAAAGATACTCTTTTATATCTGTCAATCTGGAAAAGATCAAAAAAATAATACAGAGGACAGTTGAGCCCTGAACACCAGCTGCGGCCCAGGTGCGCCCACGGTGGACGTCCCGCTGCCTCTGCCACACGCGACACACGATCCCCTGCCCCCAGCCCAGGCAACACGAAGACGGGAGGGTGGAGACCTTTATAAACATCTCCTTCCACTTAATGAACAGTAATTATATTTTCTCTCTTATAATTTTCTTCATATTTTCTTTTCTCAGACCTACTCTATTGTAAGAAACACATGTAACAAACAAAATAGGCATTAATTGACTGCTCACGTTCCTACTAAGGCCCCCAGTCAACAGTAGGCTATTAGTAAGTAGTTAAGTTTTGGGTGACTTAAAAGTTACAGGCTGCTTTTTGGTGATGCCCCTAACCCCTATGTTGTTCAAGGGTCAACCGTATGGTCAAGGGCGTGGAGAAGCAGGTGCTTTGTGAACCGGAACCGTATTTCTGGAGGACCATCCCTGTGAGGGATTGAGAAGAGACCTTAAGAAAAGGTCTTGAAGCAAAGTGGAGGAAAACCCAGCCTGCTGAACTAGGAGGTCTGGAGGGCCAGTGAGAATATGGATATGAAGTAACCTAGGTTACCAATGACCAATAAAAAGAGACCATCAATGACCAATCAGAAGGGGCAATACTGCCTGGAGGTGCAGAGAGGCCAATGAGAGACTCGCAGCCAATTTCAATTGGAGAAAGTCTGATACTGGGAAGGCCTTTGTCTCTCTTATGTCTAACAACCTCCCGGCCTCTGCAGTCCCTTCTCGCCTTAATTCTCACACTCCGGCCTTCTGGCTTCTTTCTAGTTCTATGAAGTTAACTGCTGTGGGGCCTTTTTATATGCTTCTATTGTCTGAAGTTATCTATCTCTCTCTCTCTCTCTCTCTTCACCTAGCTAAATCTTAGAACATAATCTCGATTCTTGGGGAACACATCCCATCACCCCAGTGCAGCTTTCATCTGTTGTTTGTATATGAAACCAAAAACAGTGTCTTTTTCTTCATGGCACTTACAGAAATTTGCAGGGAAGCTCTAATCTATGTGACTATTTTAGTCCTATTATTTTCCCACTACTAGACCATAATCTTCATACCAGCAGAGACCTTGTCTTTCCCAGTATATGCTAACGTGCCTTAAAATCGTGAGAGGTAGGCGTTGTGAGTAGGAAAACACACCAAGTGTCGGCAGTGATGATCTCCAGGTGGTGTACAGTGTTTTATATGCTTCGCACAGTGGTTATTAATTTATAACCAGGCACAATAACTGTTATGCTAGTAACCCTAATCAACTGAATTTCAGAAGAAATGCTTGCCAGCCACCTGCACCAAAAGTGAACGGACCACAAAGGATTACCAGTAAACTTAAGGCCATTACTAAAAAGTCAACAAACAATAGATGCTGGTGTTAATGCAGAAAGAAAGGAACACTTATATACTAGTTGTGGGACTGCAAAATAGTTCAGCTGCTATGGAAAACAGCGTGAGGATTCCTCAGAGAAATAAATGTAGACCTACCATTCAATCCGACAGTCCTACTAGTGAGTATCTACCCAAAGGAAAAGAAGTCATCTTATGAAAAAGATACCTGCACTCAAATGTTTATTGCAGAACAGTTCACAATTGCAAAGATGGGGAACCAACCCTAAGAGCCCTTCAGTTCATGAATGGAAAAGAAAATGTGTGTACACATGCACACACCCTAAAGTTCTGCTTCAGCCACATAAAGGAATGAAATGATGTCATTTGCAGCAACTTGGAAGGAACCGAAGATCATTATCCTAAGTGAACTATCTCATGAGTGGGAAACCAGATACCACATGCTCTCACTAATAAGGGGGAGAAAATGAAAGAAAAATTGGAGGGTAGCTGGAGAGGAAAGTAGAGATGAGGAAGAGACTAATTTATGGAAGTTAATAGCATCTTTGAAGGTTAAAGGAAAGGTCCAATCAAGAGTGAGAATTAAACTGATGACAGGAATGCAAAGGGTTAGTTGCTGAAGCAGGGTCCTTAGGAAGCCGAGTGGGACAGGACCAGAGCGGTGAACTTGGCCTGGAGATAGGCTAACAGGGGCAGAGGCTGCTTGAGGGGCACAGCGTGAGCAGAGGCGGAGCTGAGAGCCTGTGGGGTCTCCGCTGTGTTCTTAGCACCATCAACTTGTGCATCAGGATGGAGGCAAAGAGGAAAGAGGGGCCTCAAAGTGTGACTCAGAAGAGACCAAGGGAAGAATAAATATCAACTTGACCCCAAGGCTTTAAAAAATGTGCCCTAATGAACTGAAGAGGGTATCACTTGCTTAAAAACTCTTCTTTCTCTATGGGTTTAATCATATTTCTTGCTTCCATACTGAGAATTGTATATATAATATATATAATTATATAGTTATATATAACATATAATTATATGTAATATAAAATATTATATATAACTTACATATATATTATATACTATATATTTTATACATGTATACATATTATACATGTATATACATTATACATTTTATACATGTATAATATACATATTATACATATATATAATATATAGTTTATAATATACAGTATATAGTAACATGATATATATAACTTAATAGTTTAATATATAAAATGTTATTCACTAGTTGAAATATTTAGAAGCCATATATAAAAATATGATTAAAGAATGAGATAGAGGCTCAGCACCTGTAGCACAGTGGTTAGGGCACCAGCCACATTCACCAAGACCGTGGGTTCAAACCCAGCCCCGGCCTGCTCAACAACAATGGCAACTGCAACAAAAAAATAGCAGGGCATTGTGGCAGGTGCCTATAGTCCCAAGTACTCAGGAGGCTGAGGCAAGAGAATTGCTGAAGCCCAAGAGTTTGAGGTTGCTGTGAGCACTCTACAAAGGGCAACAAGGTAATACTCTGTCTCAAAAAAAAAAAAAAAAAAAAAAAAGTGATAGAAATATTATAAATCTTGACAAGGTAAAAACAATATAATAAATAAAATCAGAGCAAGGAAAGTGAGAAAGAAGTGTACTAACACCCTCCTCTTTGTGCAGAGTTTATAGGTACTGTGTAGAATTTATAAATCAAAATACAGTCCTAAAGGCAACTACTATAAAAATACTGAAAATAATAATATAAATAACACATTTAGGAAACTAAGAAAGAAAAACAGGAGTTGGTTAAAGTTCTCATAATAAATCACAACTGGGTCAGTAGATATAGTCTAAAATAAATAAATCAAGAATTTAGAAATAATACTGGTCAATTCCAGAAGAGGTAAGGAGTGGCAGGACCACTTTGGGGGAGGCGGAAGTAGTTAAAAAAGAGATCTTTACTTCTAATTTTATACATTTCAGTATCATTTGATTTGTCCATGCATATGTATACAAGTATTATTTTCAAAATGTTAAAAAAGAATGAATAATTTAAGAGGTCATAAATACTATCTTTGAGTCAAGCTGTAACCCCCAAAAGATTCAGTAATGAAGCACTGGGCAAGTCTAGCTCCTTCTAGAATTGACTTCACCCAAAGTGCTAACGTGGCTGAGCTTGCTTTCACCCCAGGTGGCTTGAGAAACAATCATAGAAATATTTTCTCGTTTACTGTAAAACTGCTGCTGAAAACACTGTTTGTTACCTCACTACACAGGGTTCTTGAGGAAATCTCTTTTAATATCAGTGCTAAATAAAAATGCTTCTGCTGAAGGATGGTTTTCTCTCCTCTCTAATTAACCAAACTGTTGATTGGATATGTTTACCTTTTTGACCAACAGTCAAACTTGAAGTCCAACCTAGCCTTTATTTTACCTTACACAGGTGTCATATTTGTACTTCCCTTTCCCTTGATCCTGGTTTTCAATTCATGATTTTTTTTTTTTTTGAGACAGAGTCTCACTTTGTCACCCTTAATAGAGTGCAGTGGCATCCTAGCTCACAGCAACCTCCAACTCTTGGGCTCAAGTGAATCCCTTGCCTCAGCCTCCCAAGTAACTGGGAATACAGGCCCTGCCACAATGCCTAGCTATTTTTAGAGATGGGGTCTCCCTCTGCCTCAGGCTGGTCTCCAACTCCTGAGCTCAAGCAATCTACCTGCCTTGGCCTCCCAGAGTGCAAGGATTCTATTCGCCTACTTGTGATATAAACTGTGTGTTATAAAAATTATTCATAAAGGCTCCTTCCCTCCACCCCTCTTCCACCAGCCACTGGAATCAATTCTGTGCGGAATCGGGGCTCTGCAGCAACGAAGGACAGCCCTTCCAGGTGCAACTCCGGGGCGCAATGAGGGCCATGTAAGCAGCTCTAAATTCCTAATGATTGACTGGATTAAACTAACCAGGGAGAGAAAGAAATTAAATAAACGTTAGTGAAGGGAGATTAAAGATGGCGGCCAAGTAACAGCTTCCCTGCATCTGGGCACGGCGAGTCTGGGGAGACAAGACTCCAGGCATCTCTAACAGGTGGGATCTGCCTACAATCATCTATTTGAGGATACAGGGAACCAGCAAAGGACTTCTGGACCCCAAGAAGAGGACAAAAACAGTGGAAAACTGGCAAGTGCTTACGTGTGTTCAATCGACATAATCACACCGGCAACTATAAGTACAAGCAGCAGTGAGACTGCAAACCGGAAAGGCCTTACCTGTGAACTGTTTTGGTGTTCTTGGACTTGGCACTCAGTTGAACTGCCTTGGGGAGAGCTAGAGCTAGAGCGGGAGTGTGGAGAACTTTGGGCATTGTCTGGGTACCCAGAATGAGCCACTGAGCTGGACACAGGAAGCCATTGTGAAAGAACTGCCCCAGCAAGCTCTGCCCTCAGGGTCCCGGAGCAAGGACTGGGCAGGACAAAGTAACCTAGTGACTGAGCAGCCTAAAGGTGGGAACTGAGCTGCCTTACAGCCTTAATCCTTAGGGACAGAGTGAGGCAGTTTTGGCACACTGGAGCCTTGGGCTGTTGCCCTGGGTAGAGTGCTGTGATGTCACAGCTCATAGCAACCTCAAACTCCTGGGCTTGGCACCGCCCAGACCTCCATAAGAGCTGTGCAGCAACCCCCGACCGGTGACAAGCACCCACCGGGCCTCCACATTCCCTGACCAGGAACTGCGGGAGCCACGCAACTCCGCATCCACCCCCCTGTGTCCTCCCAGCCTCCACACAAGCCCGTTCATCAGGCCAGGGACTCTGGTAGCTGCGTGTCCTCTGCAGCCCTCCCTGCCTCTGCACAGAGCTCTTCTCCTGGCCAGAGACTGCTAGAGTCTTGGGCTCTCTGTGCCAAAGTCACTGGGCGCCAGGCACTCCCCGAATCATGCGCACCACCCCCGACCCTGTTGCTGGATCAAGGTGTGTCACACACCGGAGCTGCTTCCACAACCAGAACTACCTAGCTACAGCAGCCCCAGAGGAACTACACGGGGTCACTTGCTACAAAGATACAGCAACAATAGAGTGATCCCCCTGGGGTCTAATCTTGGAGAGACACCTCCAAAACTCTGGGGACAGCCAGAGGCAACAGTGAAAAACAATCATGAGGCGAAATCAACAGAAAAACTCTGGAAATGTGAATAATCAGAGTAGATAAACTCCCCCCCCAAGGATTAATGGGGCAAAAACAGCACAAGACCCCATGCACAAACAAATAGCTGAGATGTCAGAAATTGAATTCAGGATCTGGATAGCAAATAAGATGAAATTAGAATTCCAGAAGTTATCTCAAGAATTCAATGGATTCAAAGAGTAAATGACCAAATATTTTGACACATTGAGACAACAAGTTGCAGCCCTCAAAGATCTGAGAAACACAGTAGAATCCCTCAGTAACAGAATGGAACAAGCAGAAGAAAGGATTTCTGACATTGAAGACAAAGCTTTTGAACGCTCCCAAACCATGAAAGAAGAAGAGAAATGGAGAGAAAAAACAGACCACTCTCTCAGAGAGCTCTGGGATAATTCAAAGAAAACCAATATTCATCTTATAGGGATTCCTGAAAGTGATGAAGTGGCTTCACAAGGCACAGAGTCTCTTCTCCATGAGATTATGAAGGAGAACTTTCCAGACATGCCAAGAGATTCCGAAATTCAGATAGCAGACATTTTCAGAACTCCAGCACTACTCAACCCGAATAAGACATCACCCAGACACATCATAATCAATTTCACTAAAGTTAATATGAAGGAGAAATTCTGAAAGCTAACAGATGAAAGAAAACCATTACCTACAAGGGGAAGAATATTAGAATTACAGCAGAGCTCTATGAAGAAACCTTTCAAGCTAGAAAGGATGGACATCAACTATTAATATCCTAAAACAAAATAACTTTCAACCTAGGATCCTGTCCCCAACTAAACTGAGCTTCATTTATGACGGATAAATTAAATACTTCAACGACATTCACATGTTGAAGAAATTTGCCACAACTAAACCAGCTCTCCAGGATTTCTCAGACCTATCCTCGATAAAGACAATCGTAATTCCCCACCACAAAAGTAAACCCACCCAAAAAATGTTTGATCAAATTCCAACTTCCACAGTCACAAAGGATTAAAAATGTCCACCGGACTCTCGAAAGGCTTATCAATATTCTCAATTAATTTGAATGGTTTAAATTGTCCTCTAAAGAGGCACAGGTTGGCTGACTGGATACAAAATCTCAAGCCAGATATCTGCTGCATCCAAGAATCACATCTTACATTAAAAGACAAATATAGATTCAAGGTGAAGGGATGGGCATCTATACTCCAGGCAAATGGAAAACAGAAAAAAGCAGGCGTTCCAATCCTGTTCACAGACGCAATAGGCTTTAAACCAACCAAAATAAATAAGGATAAGGATGGACACTTCATATTTCTTAAAGATAATACTAAACATGATGAGATGTCAATTATTAATATTTATGCACCCAACCACAATACACCTCAATTTATAAGAGAAACTCTAACAGACATGAGCAACATGATTTCCTCCACTTCCATAGTAGTTGGAGATTTTAACACCCCTTTAGCAGTCCCAGATAGATCCTCCAAAAAGACTAAGCAAAGAAATTTTAGACTTAAACTCAACCATTCAACATCTGGACATAACAGACATCTACAGAACATTTCATCCCAACAAAACTGAATACACATTCTTCTCAGCAGCCCATGGAACATACTCCAAAATTGACCACACCCTAGGCCACAAATCTAACCTCAGCAAATTTAAGAAAATAGAAATTATTCCTTTCATCCTCTCATACCATCATGGAATAAAAGTTGAACGAAATAACAACAGGAACCTGCATACCCATATAAAAACATGGAAGCTAAACAACCTTATGCTGAAGGATACATGGGTTATAGACGAGATTAAGAAGGAAATCACCAAATTTTTGGAACAAAACAACAATCAAGACACGAACTCCAGAACCTCTGGGATACTGCAAAGGCAGTCCTAAGAGGGAAATTTATAGCACTGCAAGCCTTCCTCAAGAAAACGGAAAGAGAGGAAGTTAATAACTTAATGGAACATCTCAAGCAACTGGAG
>CAUYPK010007406.1:0-36377 GCA_963574355.1 Loris lydekkerianus | reverse complement strand
CCTGTAATTTATTTTTTTTTTAAACTAAAAAATTAAAAAAAAAAAAAAAAAAAAAAAAAAAAAATATATATATATATATATATATATATACATCAATCTTTTCTCAGGCCTGGCCAGCAGAGTTTGATTTGCCCTAGTTACTTCTGTTACAGTGCTAGGAAATTAGAGCAGGAACAGGCAGGTGTCTTGAGTTTACATGTGTTCCTGGCTGCTGTCCCCTGAAGGACCCATTAGACTTCAAGACTCTAGGAGGGTCTGATTCTTTCCAAGGAATGAGGCTGTGGATTAGGAGAGTGAGTCTTGGGGATTGAAGGAAAAGGGAAGCCACTTTTCAACTTGCATTAGCTTTGGGGATGCAGAAGGAAGGAGGTGGGGGTGGCAGAATTGTTTGGAAGGTTTTTATTTTGGAAAAGCTGTGCAGAAAAAAATTCAACAAAATGTTGCTGTGAAAAGAGAAAACCAAATCTTAAGCATTAAAAAAAATCTCCGATCAGCAACTAGCTTGGGAGGCCAAGAAAGGAAGGCAGAGTTACAACCTGAGAGGCAGACAGCTGACCTCCAGGGCTAAGGCCATTTCCCTGAGCACTTTGCAGAGGAAGACAGGGTGGTTGCAGGACTGGGGTTGCTGTGGCTCCCAAGGCTGCCTCCTAAAAAACACACGTTTCGCCCCTGCTCTGCACCTCTGCTGCAGGGTCCCCTTCTGAAGCAGCACAGGCCCATGGCAGCAGTGCCCACTCCCAGCTGTGCCATGAGCACCGCACCAGTCCTTCAGAAGGACAGAGGGCAGGGATAATGGTGAGGGAATAGGGTGCATTCAAGGTTGGCTTCTGATCTGGGGTCTGGGGTAAGGATAACGGAGGCAGCTGCGTTCAGGACAGGCATGTCTGGGGGCTCTTCCCAGATCCTATCCCTCAGTCCTCTTTCCAAGTGACCCCAGTGATGTTCTCGTTGAGATGCTCTCCTGGCCAGGGCAGCACCTTCTCAACCCAGGCATGGTCTGGGAGCCCCATGCACGGGGGCACCTAGACAACTGGTTTGCCCAAGAGAGATGAGGATGGAAACCTCCCAAGGAGGCACCTATCTCTTATCCAAGACCTTCTTGCCAAAACTCCTGTTCAGCTGGAGGAAGATCCTATGGCTCTTGTCAGACTGCTGTCTGGTACCAATCCTCTGCCACTTGTACCTTAGGAAGGCCCTCACCCTTCTGAGCGTAGTCAGAGGATGCTGTTTAGGCCACAGATTCCATATGGAAGCATCAGGACTGCTTCCCCTCCAGAGCTCCTGGAACTTGGGAGCAGCTTTGTAAGCTTCCCCACTTTTGGGAAGCGAGAGCCTGTGCCACACTGAGTCTGTGAAGCCCTGCTATCAGCAGATCTGCTTCTCTTTCCCCTGCAGAAGGTGGAGGGGTTGGTGCTGATGAGAGCAGGCCAGGGCACTCCTGTTGTTCTGGGACAGGTTCCGGTCTCCTTCATCTGGCAGGTCTTGGGCAAGGAGGCCAGAGGTAGTGGGGGGAGCCCCGCTCTCTGCTTCCACCCCATCTAGATCCTTGCTGTTGCAAAGTGGCACTGATTCTAGCTCGGTCCCCTCTTCTCTGGCTTTTCGGCTCCACTGGGGCCAGTGGCAAGGTCCACTCCTACAAAGTGAGTTGGAAGACACATTCCTCTGGCTCAAATATATTTCCAGCATGTAGTAGACAGTCCAGAAGACAGTGAAACAGCCGATCAGCACCAGGGTCTGGAGGAAAGTCAGGCACCCGTGTAAGGGACTGGAGTGTTTCTTAGCCCAGAACAAAGAACTCAGGAAGTCTCTTCCCTTCTGGGGACCACCTCAAACCACTCGTGCTTCCCCCCAACCCAGGCTGCCCTTTAAGAGGTAGCTAGAAGGGTAGGAACAGTGCTGGGGAACCACACTGCTGGGACCCAGGGGGGAACCACACTGCTGGGACCCAGGTCCTCCCAACCCGTCATTCCCCAGGCCACCTGAAGCATCACATCAAGGACCCACCCCCCTCCCCCCTGGACAGTCTTGTCTGCCTATAGCTTGAGTTGTGGCCCCAGTACCTTGAGGGTGTTAGGAGTGATGGTGTAACCATCTTCTTCAGGAATTTTCAGCCCAGGTGGGCAGGGCAGAGTGAAGCCATCATGCAGGTATTTTCCACTCATGGCACTTTCTAACAGCCTATGGAGAAGAAAAGGATGCCCTACTGAACATGTTTCCTGTTCTCACCCATCCTCCCAAGTCATTGCGGCAGAGAGGGAAGCCCCATAGCTTACAGAGGGGAGCATACTGTGAGCCATAGCCCCATGGCTCTACTTACTGGCTTGAGACTGGAACTGGGAAGCCAGTTGGGGTTCAGAGGGAGATGGGCTCCTTAGGTGGCCCTTTCTCCAGCCCCCTTCTGACACATACAGCTGTACATACCTTTGTCTGTCCCTGATGTCTACTGGACCCCACACAGAGCCATACAGGGTTAGCTGCCAATGCTGGAGGATGCCCACTTGGAACGATTCATCTCCTAGGGCAGTAAGCAGGGTAGTCATGAGCCAGCGCTCCTGCTGGCCACGCCAAACAGCAGAGGCCCTGCCTGCCCTACCACCCAAAAGGGCTCAGAGCACATGGCCTCGTGTAGTAGCTGCCTGTGTCCCACTGACCCCAGAGTTCTACAGAAGAGCCTTGCTGGGTACCCTTAGAGATGGAAAGGACAGTTGAAAGGTTCTACTCCAAAGTAGGGAAGGCTTGCCTTTATCTCTCATATTTTCAGGTTGCAGCTGGGATTTTGCTTAAAAAAAAAGTCTTTCTACTAAATTAAAGAAAAGTTTAAAAACCACTGGTCTAGTGAATACCTAACTTGATTGGAATTTGGGAGGGTTGGGTTCAATTTATAGTTTCTTTGTTGATACTGAAGATATTCGATATTCACGGATACTGTGACCTTCCATGAGTCACTTCAAACCTCTGGGCCAGTTAAAAAAAAAAAAAGAAAAAGGGGAAAATTAGTCCTGCCCTTACCTGCCTACCAGGGCTGGCCGAAGGATGGTTATATGTGAAAGGACTTGAAATGTGGTTTCAACAAGGAATTTTTGTTGCTATCCTGAGGAAAAATGGATCAGTCACTTCTCCAAGGAATATGAGAAGTCATATAAATGAACAGTTTCAGATATCCATGCTCATGTTTTGGATGGGATATACTTGTTGGCATCAACCCTCTTGGTCCAGTGGCAACCCTGTGCACTCCACAGGGGACACCTTCTGTGGAGACTCTAAGATGCAGAGGGACCAGAGGACGAGCAGGAAAGGCAGGGCCCTGTGGGCAGGGCAGGGAGGCTTACCTACGTCCCTGACAACCAGCCTGTAGACCCCTTTTGCTCTTTCCCCCCAGCATCGCACAGTGGAGAAGGTCCAGTCGTTGAAGCCATTGGGATCCCTGGGGAAAGAACACAGCAGGAAGCCTGCAAGGCGTGGCGCAGGGAGCTGACCCCTTTCTCCAGAAACATTCCTTTCTTAATGTAGTAGCTACAGAAATGAGATTACAGCCATTTGGGAAGGTGCCACGGAGGCTGGGGGGGGGGGTCCTCAAGCGCTGTCTGTGCCCTTGGGGTCTCTTGGAGGGAGGGATGGGTGCCAAGGCAGAAGGTGCTGCGGCGGGGGTGGGGGTGGGGCAGATGCGGGTTCCTTCTTACTCTCCCAGGCACTTACTAGCTCTGTGCCTTGTTTCCTTCTGTAGAAGGAAATTACGAAGTCTATTTTACAGGGTTCCTACAAGGATTAGAGAAAATGCATGTAAAGCATCGTGCCCAGCACATTGTTAGCACCTAGAGAAAGCATGTGCTGGATGGCTTCCCGCTGCCAGGGAAGTGCCCTGAAGTGCCAGTGTCCACTTCTGTCATATCTTTTCACTGGAAAAGCTCTAGCTGCAAAGAGAGCTTGGAGAACCACAGGCAAGTGTACGTACGAGTCCATGCTGCGGGGGGCGCCGATAAGGGACATCATGCCACTGGGGCAAAACAGTTTCAGTTCCAAGCTGCCGCGCCGTGGGTGAGTGATGGAGACTGTCACTGCCACATGCTCCAGGGTCTTCAGCCCCGACATCTCCAGGTCCATCCTGCTGACTGTGGAAAGTCAGGCTGGGCAGCTGGGAAACCAGCCCACAAAAACGCCCTCGCTTCATCCCAACATACACAAAGGCACACGCTCATGAAAGCCACACACAAACATTTACACCAATGCTAGAAGGGACCTAGTGTACGCTGGTGAATAGAATGGACTTGCTGCTTTCAAGTTTATGGTCTAGTTCAGAGTCTAACAGGGAAGACAACACATTCTCAAGATACAGTATCAGATCCAACAGAGCCACTTCAATCATTCATTCATCCCCAAATTATTTACTGAGTACATTTTAGGCACTGTACTAGATGCTGGGAATGTAAAGATAAGTTGGACACAGTCCCTGCCTTTTACCTGAAAGTGGAAAAGCATATGAGATAGATGACATATATATAATTGACAAGGGAACAGAGATGAGTCACATGGGTTTGGGCACAGTTAAGTGACACACACTCTGAAGAAGGAAATGAATCCAGATTGATGAGAGAGTCGGTGGACAGTATTCTAGGAGGGGGAAATGGCATTCCTAGAGGCAGGAATGAAAAAGTCTCATAGAGAATACAAAGTTCATTAAAAAATAATACTGAAGTTCCAGCCTGAGCAAGAGCAGGATCCTGTCTCTCCTAAAAATAGCTGAGTGTTGTGGCAGGTGCTTGTAGTCCCAGCTACTCAGGAGACTGAGGCGAGAGGAATTCTTGAGCCCAAGAATTTGAAGTTACTGTGAGCTATGATACCCTAGCACTCTACCAAGGGCGACAGAGTGAGACAAAGAAAGAAAGAAAAGAAGGGAGGGAGGGAAGAAAAAAGGAAGGAAGGAAGGAAGGAAGAAAGAGAAGTGGATAAACTTCAAGGAAATCATGTCAATGAAAAAATCCAACCTCAAAAAGATACACAGATGACGTTTATGAAATAACATAACTGTGGAGATGGAGAACAGATCGCTGCCAGAAATGGGAGGAGGGAAAGGGTGTGGTGGATTCCTGTGGCAATGATCTCTTTCGGCTCTTGGTTGTGGGTGTGGTTATTTAAGGCTACATATGTGATGTGATAAAATTGCACAGAACTCCCAAACACACAAATACTGGTGCATGTGTAAGTGGTGAACTCTGAATAAGTTCTATGAATCGTGCCAACATCAACTTCTTGGTTTTTATGCTGTGTTATACTTGTGTAAGACATTAACATTGGGAGAAAGGTACATGGGACTTTTCTTGTACATTCCTTAGCAACTTTCCATATCTATAATCATTTCAAAATAAAAAGCTTAAAAAAAAAACATTTAAAAAGCTACTGAAGTGGAAGGCTCAATTGGGGACTTTAAGAAATCAGATTGGCTGGGTGCGGTGGCTCACACCTGTAATCCTAGCACTCTGGGAGGCCGAGATGGGAGGATTGCCTGAGCTCACGGGTTCAAGACCAGCCTGAGCAAGAGCAAGACCCCATCTCTAAAAGTAGCCAGGTGTTGTGGTAGGCACCTGTAGTCCCAGTTACTTGGGAGGCTGAGGCAAGAGAAACACTTGAGGCTAAGAGTTTGAGGTTGCTGGAGCTATGATGCCACAGCACTCTACCCAGGGCAACAAAGTGAGACCGTCTCAAAAGCAAAAAAAAAAAAAGAAAAGAAAAGACATTAGATTGCTGGCTGGTCCAAAGAAAGTGAGTTACCTCACTTGGTTGTTCATCATCAGATGAACTCTTGTTCTACTCTTTCCCCTCTTCTTACTACTGCACTTGACTAGTCTTAAAAAAATAAAATAAAAATGCAAAAGAGTAGAGACCTAAAAATAGACCTGCCTTTCGATCCTATAATTCCTCTTCTAGGTTTATACCAAAATGATGTTTAAGGGAGACATCTTATGTATGTACTGAGAATTGGACAAAATGCTGTCCACCATAGAAAAGAAGTTTTCTGTAGCTTTCAGCTTGTTTCATTTATAGTTAGCCAAGAAGAGATTGTCGATGTGTTTTCTCCATTACTTGTTTTTAGTCAACGTTAGTGAGACACGCGTTTTAAGGGTACATGTGGGTGAGTTTTGGCAACCGGGGCCTGAGATTGTCTGTTGCTCTATCTGCTGGTGGACCTTCAAGTTTATGTCACTCCTCTACCCCTCCAGGTTCCTCCCTCTTCCCATCTCCCCTTCTCCATCCCACTGTAGACTGTAAATGGCCTCAGTTCTGGGACTTTTCCTCTCAAGGTCATCAGGCATAAAGGAGAGTCCCAGCCATGACCGCATTGCTCAGCCCAGGGCCTGACCTGAGAAGGGGTCCTGCAAATGTTTGTGGAATGTGAGTGAGACCAAGGAGCTGTGGCTGCAGGGGAGGGGCAGCAAAGACAATGAAAGAGGAAGGGGTCTCATGTCTGGTCATCGCTGGGAGAATGTGTAATTCTCACCGCAAGTCTCAGAGCTCCAGTTATGGATGCCAGGGGTTGTGCAGAGATCCAAATGCTCAGAAACCAGATGGTGCAGGAGGACACAGAGCCTAGGGGGTGGAGTGGATTCTGCTCACACTTGCAGAGGCTGTAAACGTCTGGGTCCAATTTAAATATTAGGGCTTGAGGTACCATCACAACCAAGTCCTAAGAAGGGAGTGGGAGAACCTGGCAATCTGGTCTCCAGAGCCACAAAACCTGTCTCCCTGGTGTTACTGGACACTCTCGTCCATCTTCCTCACCTCAGGTGAGGACCTTGCATCACATGCTCCTGGCAGCCTTAGCCCTTCCTAGCTCCCAGGTCCCTCCACAGAGCTTGGAGGCTGGTACCATGGAAGTCGGAAGCTCAAAGCCCTCCCTGCCCAGGAGGGAAGTTGTGCAGCCTGAAGTTCAGACTAGACCGCCACTGTCACCCCAAATCCAGGGAGATTCTGTTCCAATAGGTATATTTATTGCAATAATTTTTCTTTCAAACATGGCTTTATCTTCCTTTTGATATGCAGTATTTTCATAATTATTCAATATAGTATTTCAGAATTATTCAAAACACTTCCTAAACAGCGTGATTTCTTCACATGCTCTATTTAGATTATTTATTTAAGTCTGACCATTTGGGGATTTTGTAGTTGCTCTCATCATCATGGTCCTCATTCATTCTGCAGTGAGAAGAGAACATACTCTCTGATTTCTTTGACTCATTTGTAATGTGATGAGATTGGCTTGATGGCTCAGCATATGGTCAATTTGAGTAAATAGTCCATGTTCTGTGACTGTCGCTGCTACATACTAAATATGTCATTTGGATATTCCTAAATATTTTATGCCAGAGTTCTATCAATTAAGGAGAGAGGTTTGTGGGAAATCTCCCACCAGAATCATAAAGTTTTTATAGCCCTTCCTTTGGTTCTATTAATTTTTTGCTTTACATTCTTATATGCTAATTAGACATATTCTTTTCATTTTGGATCCATATTCAATCATTATGATATCAATAATCATCGTATCATTTAAACTAATTTTTGCCTTAAAATCTAATATTAATTTAAAAACACTGGCTTAATTTTGTTTCCTGTCTGGATAATACATTTCCCTCTGCTTTCACTTTTACTCTTTCTGTATCCTCATGTTTAAAATTCCTACAGCTGGTGGGGTGCAGTGGCTGACCCCTGTAATCCTATCACTCAGAGAGGCCCACGGGGGTGGATGGCTTGAGTTCACAAATTTGAGACCAGCCTGAGCAAGAGCAAGACCCTTATCTCTATTAAAAATAGAAAAAACTAGTTGGGTATTGTAGTGCACGCCTATAGTCCCAGCCACTAACTAGGCTGAGACAGGAGGATCACTTGAGCCCAAAAGTTTGAGGTTGCTGCGAGCTTGGCTGAGGTCATGGCACTCTACCCAGGACAGCAGAGTGAGACTCCATCTCAAAAAAATAAAATAAGTTAATAAATAATAAAATTCCTACAGCATAAATTGGTGGGGTTGTACACTTTTTTCAGTTTGACAAAAATTGAATTATTATTTGTTGTTAGTTGATTTACTTTTGATGCGTTCAGTGGTATGCTTGCGTTCTGATTTGTTTTCTATTTGTTGTGTTCCCTTTTCTCTCCTCTTGATCTCTTGCACTGACAGATTATTTTTTATGCCCTCAGCATGCTCCCTCTGTATTATTCAGTTCCCCTGGAGATAGTCACATGCATCTTTAATTCCTAAGAATTAAATATAAATTAAAGCTTTCACCACAACCTTAAAAATGTTAATAACTGAAGATGCTTTAACGCAGTCCATTTCTTCTTTTAGATTATTGGAATCGTGTTTTTGTTCTACATGCATTTTGAACCTCACAAGACATCATTATTATTATTGATTGATGCATTTCAGATTTGCCACACATTTCTTTTTAAAAATCATTGTTCATTATTCCTTTCTTCATTTCTATCAGTCTGAAATTATTTCTTTATTCCTAAAATTACCCAATTGTATGATTTATAAAGGTTTGATGGTGGTGAATTTTGTCAGTTTTTGTTTTTTAATAAATATTCTCGTTTTGCCTTGATTTGTAACTTTCTAAGTTATGGATGAAGAATTCAAAGATGACAAGCATTTTCCTGCAGCTCTTTAAAAATGGAATTCCTTTGTCTCCAGATTTAATTTCTATTATTGCCCTTTTGAAGATGATGTGTGTTTTCATCTTTGTTTTTGGTTTTCATTAGTTTGCATCAAAATGCCTAGGTGTTTTTATTTATTTTTTTCTTGTATTGCTCTTGCATGGGGTTGGTAGAAATCCTTCAATCTGTGGCTACATGCTTTTTTATTATGGTATTTATCAGCCTTGATTTTTTTTCAAATGTTTCTTCGACCTTATTCTCTCCTCCTCTAAGACTCTAAACGCAAATTTGATAGGTATATTTTTTCAAATAAACTTCTTAAAAATTTTGGAATAGTTTTAGATATACATAAAATTTGTTAAGATGGTTCAGAGTTCCCATATACCTGACAAGATTCATGTATCATTAACATCTTATACTGATAAGAAATATTCATCATGGCTAATGAACAAATGTTGATCCACTATCATGAACTAAAATTATATTTCATTCAGCTTTCTTAGTTTTTGCACAATGTCCATTTTTCTATTTCAGGATCTTATCCAGAACATCATATTCATTTAGTAGCCATGTCTCCTCAGGCCCCTTTGCCTTATGATAGTTTCTCAAAATCCCCTTGTTTTTGATAAACCATGTAAGTATGTAACCTTTTCAGATTGGTATTTTTGACTTAGCATATGCTTTTAAGATTCTTTCACATGTTTGTGTCTCTGAATAACTCAATCCTTTTCATGAATAATACAGTATGACCTCTGTAAGTTGACCACCCAAAGTACTATAACAAACTGGTTAATATGGAGGCCTACTGTAGTGATATGTACATGTGGTACATGTCTAGTCTATGAAAATTAGGTCAATTTAAGGAGGTTGCCAGTATAGGTTCTACTGTATTCCATTTCATGGATGTACCTGGTTCATTTACCTAATTGTTTAGAACATAATAGCTTGGGTGCTTCCAGTGTTTGCTGAATACCAAAGTATTTATTAAAAATATTTATGTGCACATTTTGTACAGATCTAAATCTTCAAGTCAGTTGGATAAATACTTCTAAACATTATAGCTAGGTTTTATGATGAGACTGTATTACACTTTGTAGGAATCTATCAACTTGTCTTCCAAAGTGGCAATTCAATTCACTCCAAGTGAATAAGAGTTTCTGTTTTTTTTTCTCATCTTGCCAAGACTTGGTATTATCATTGTGAGGTGGATTGTATTTTATCTTCCATTAAATTGTGGTTGACATTATTAATGTTTCAATGGTAGAATATAGCAGAAATAATACTTTGACAGTTACTGATTGATACTTTAAGGACACTGTCATTTTCTCCTTCTTCCTTGTTGGCAGGCATGTTCTTGGAACACTCCCATTTGGAGCTGATTCCATATAGTTCTCTGCTAGAGATACAACCAACATGAAGGAACACCAAGACACTATATGTGAAATAATGTATCTTTTGATGTTTCTGTGTCTAGTAGCTTGTGTCATCCTAGCTGACTCCCAAGACATCATGGTGCTTCAGTTATTTGGCACTATTATACTTTGTCTAAATTATTCATTCATGAGAAACAATAATGAGGTTTTATGAAGTTATTAAGTTTTGGAGAACATAAATAGATAACCACAATAATTTCCTATATCTCTTCTATGCTCCTATGTCTTTCTTTTCTTATAGTATTTTTAAATGCTTCAATCTGAATATTCACCATCAATATCACTAAACCTTTCAAATCACTAAACCTCTCTTCAGCTATGTCTAATGTGTTCCTAAACATAATTATGGTCTTAATTAACTTTTATTTTTTAGTCCTACCATTTTACATGAACTTTTTTTTAGTTTATTTTTTATTAAATCAGAAACACATAAATCATGTAACATTAATGCATTTATGGGGTACAATGTCCTGATTTCATAATAAAAATGCTTTACATTGCACTGGTTAATATATACCTCATCTCATTTACTTAATTATTCTGTTAAGACATTTATACTCTATACTAAATAGATCTGACATGTACCCTTGCAATATACACCATAGGTGTGATCCTGCCATTCACCCTCCCTCGATTTGACCTTCCCCCTCCCCTCCCACTCCCTTCCTCCCTCCTTCATCCTGGAACATAATTCTGATTTATTCTTCATATGAAAGTGTGAGTGATTGTAAATTGGTTTCATAATAGTACTGAGTACATTGGATATTTTTTCTTAATGTTTGACATTCTCTCTCTCTCTCTCTCTCTCTCTCTCTCTCTCTCTGTGTGTGTGTATGTATATATATATATAGCCATTTTTTCTATTAAACTTTCCCAACACTATCACTTGTGCCTCATTCTATTTGGGTCTGGTGTTTAAACAATAAAAGATTTATAGGATCTGTATGAACCCTTAATTAATAGAAAACAGTTGGTATAGGGGCTTGTCAATTTTATCTAATCTAGAATTTGATGGATTTGAGGCTGTGAATCTGTCTTTGTAAATTTAAGATATTGCTGGCTTGCTTGTACTTGTACGGAAAATTTCCCTACAAAGTTCCCAAACTATTGAGGTTCAGAGTTCCCACTCAAATTCTGAGTTGTTTAACAGGTATCTGCTTCCTAGTGGACCCTGAACTTTAATCTTATTACAAATACGGTGAGACTTTTGAAAACTCTATTTAATATTTAAGTTTCTAAGTACTGATCCATGCTTAGGTTTGTTGCCCTAATATACCATATTGCTTGTACAAGAGTAATTGAGAGGAAAATTAGCTCAGAACAATGGGTTTATTTACCTGTTTCTCATTCTCCCTATGATGTTAGCCCCTCAAGTCATGATTACCATGGTAATCATGAACTCATTTTTTTTCTCAACACTGCTATAGATGACTAAGATCTCTGCTTACTTTCTCTACATTTATATGCTTTATATTCAGACTCTCTGGCCTGCACCACTTATAAATTTAATAAATGCCTCAGAAGAAAAAGCCAGCATAGAATTGTAGGCTCATCTTAAAGAATTTCCTTCCTTCCATCCTTCCTTCCTTCCTTCCTTACTTCCTTCCTTCCTTCCCTCCCTCCCTCCCTCCCTCCTTCCTTCCTTCCTTCCTTCCTTTCCTCTTTGGTCTCTCTAGCCCTGAAAGAGCAGGAATACTTTGATGTCTTTTAAAAATGTCACTCTTTGGTGTTTTTAGCCAGGTATTTTTGTTGTTCTCAGTAGTACAGATGGTTCAGTATAAATTGGTGCATCATAGACAGAAATGGAAAAGCCTACATGTTACTGTTTTAAAACAGCTTCCAAAATCTTCTTTGCAAAAGTGCCTTTACTTGTGAAGATAAATTGACCTGAAGGCATCTCACCACTCTTGTTTCCCTACTGTTCATTTTTTTGCTTTCATTTGTTTAGCCAATTAAATACAAAATATTAACTTAAAAACAAAATAATATAGGACAAGAGATGAAATAAAGAAGAATTATTTGTTAGCCTCAGAATATTTTTTATTATTATTAAATCATAACTGTGTACATTAATGCGATCATGGGGCACCATACACTGGTTTTATAGACTGTTTGATACTTTTCATCACACTGGTTAACATAGCCTTCCTGGCATTTTCTTAGTTATTGTGTTAAGACATTTATATTCTACATTTACTAAGTTTCACATGTACCCTTCTAAGATGCACTGCAGGTGTAATCCCAATAATCACCCTTCCTCCACCCATCATCCCCCATCCTTTCCTTCCTGCTCCCCCTTTCCTCATTCTTAGGTTATAACTGGGTTATATCTTTCATGTGAAAGCCATAAATTAGTTTCATAGTAGGGCTGAGTATATCAGATACATTTTCTTCCATCCTTGAGATACTTTACTAAGAAGAATATGTTCCAGCTCCATCCACGTAAATATGAAAGAGGTAAAGTATTCATCTTTCTTTGAGGCTGCATAATATTCCATGGTATACATATACCACAATTTATTAATCCATTCGTGGATCGATGGCCATTTGGGCTTTTTCCATGATTTAGAAATTGTGAATTGAGCTGCAATAAACATGCTGGTACAAATCTCTTTATTATAATGTGATTTTTGTTCTTCTGGGTATATACATAGTAGAGAAATTATAGGATTGAATGACAAATCCATTTTTAGATCTCTAAGTGTTCTCCAAACATCTTTCCAAAAGAAATGCATTACTTGCATTCCCACCAGCAGTGTAGAAGTGTTTCCTTTTCTCCACATCCACACCAACATCTCTGGTCTTGGGATTTTGTGATAGGGGGTAATCTTACTGGAGTTCGATGATATCTCAAAGTAGTTTTGATTTGCATTTCTCTGTAGATTAAGGATGATGAGCATTTTTTCATATGTCTGTAGGCCGTGCACCTGTCTTCTTCAGAGAAGTTTCTCTTCAAGTCCCTTGCCCAGCCTGCAATGGGATCACTTGTTCTTTTCTTGCTTATATGTTTGAGTTCTCTGTGGATTCTGGGTATTATACCTTTGTCGGAGACATAACCTACAAATATCTTCTCTCATTCTGAGGGCTGTCTGCTTGCTTTACTTACTGTGTTCTTGGCTGTGCAGAAGCTTTTTAGTTTCATCAGGTCCCAATAATGTATTTTTGAAGCTGCTTCGATTGCCCCAGGGGTCCTCCTCATAACATACTCGCCCAGACAGATTTCTTCAAGAGTTTTCCCTGCACTCTCTTCTAGTATTTTTATAGTTTCGTGTCTTAAGTTTAAATCTTTAATCCAGTGAGAGTCTGTCTTAGTTAATGGTGAAAGGTGGGGGTCCAGTTTCAGTCTTCTACAGGTTGCCAGCCAGTTCACCCAGCACCATTTGTTAAATAGGGAATCTTTTCCCCACTGAATGTTTTTAATTGGCTTGTCAAAGATCAAATAATGCTAAGTAGCTGGGTTCATCTCTTGGTTCTCTATTTTGTTCCATACATCTACCTCTCTGTTTTTGTACCAGTATCATGCTGTTTTGATCATTATCAATTTATAGTATAGTCTGAGGTCCGGTAGCATGATTCCTCCTGCTTTGTTTTTATTTCTGAGTAATTTCTTGGCTATTTGAGGTTTTTTATGGTTCCATATAAAATGAAGTATTATTTTTTCAAGATCTTTAAAGTATGACAATGGAGCTTTAATAGGGATTGCATCAAAATTGTATATTGCTTTGGGACAATTTATAGTTGTTTAATATGGACAGTTCAACAATGTTGACTCTTCCCAGTCATTAGTATGGTATGTTTTTTCATTTGTTAACATTTTCAACTATTTCTTTTCTTAGAGTTTCATAGTTCTCTTTATAGACATCTTTCACATCCTTTGTTAGATAAACTCCCAAATATTTCATCTTCTTTGGCACTACTGCTAATGGAATAGAGTCCTTAGCTGTTTTTTTCAGCTTGACTATTGTTGGTATATATAAAGGCTACCAATTTAGGAATGTTGATTTTGTAACCTGAGATGCCACTGTATTCCTTGAATCACTTCTAAGAGTTTTGTAGAAGAATCCCTGGTGTTTTCCAGATATACAATCATATCATCTGTGAAGAGCGAAAGTTTGATCTCTTCTGACCCTATATGGATATCCTTGATCGCCTTTTCTTCCCTAATTGCGATGGCTAAAACTTCCATTACAATGTTAAAGAGCAGTGGAGGCAGTGGGCAGCCTCGTCTGGTTCCTGATCTGAGTAGAAATGATTTCAATTTAACTCCATTCAATATGATATTGGCTGTGGGTTTGTGGTAGAGGGCCTCTATCAGTTTAAGAAATATCCCTTCTATACCAATTTTCTTAAGTGTTCTGATCATGAAGGGATGCTGGATATTATCAAAAGCTTTTTCTGCATTAATTGAGAGAATCATATGGTCTTTGTTTTTTAATTTGTTTATGTGCTGAATTATATTTATAGATTTACATATATTGAACCAGCCTTGAGACCCTGGGATAAAACAGACTTGGTCATGATGTATAATTTGTTTGATGTGTTGCTGGATTCTGTTTGTTAGGATCTTGTTGAATATTTTTGCTTCTATATTCATTAGTGATATTCGTCTATAATTTTCTTCTCTTGTTGGGTCTTTTCCTGGTTTGGGGGTCAGGGTGATGTTTGCTTCATAGTGTCTTTCTTTTACAACCTAATTTAAGCCCTATCATCTCTTTCTGTATGATTGCAAAAACATCCAAACTATTTTCTAAGTCTCACCTCCATTAAAACCTTCCTAAATACAGCTACCAAAGTGATGTCTATTAAATATGCAGCTGCTCATGTACCAATCCCTCTTTTCAGCCCCCCAATTTCTTCCTGCTGCTTAATGTCAATGTCCACATGCCTCCGGGGCTCCCGATGGGAGGCCTTTGCAGCGTCATCCCCTGCCCCTCCTTGCCCATTTTCTTTATGCTCTAATAATATTGAATTGCTTGTAGTGCCTTCCCATACTCTTTATTCTGATTATTGCTTCTACCTAAAATAGCTTTCCCGCATTCTCTTTCTTTCTCTACTCATCCTCAATACCCAGCACAAGCATTTCCACTACATGGAAGGCTTCTGAGACTTCTCTAGGCTGGGCTAAGTATTATCCTCTAAGTTTCTACAGACAATACTTTGCTTTTTGAGCTTACCACATGGTTGTGAAATCATCCACCTGTGCGTCAAAAGCAGCAGTCTGTCCTGTGCTTGGGTCCCAGCAGGATGCACAGAGCTGGTCACTTCATACACTTTCAGAAAAGGCCATGCAGGCAAAGACTATGTATTCACCAAACGGTTTCCTCTGTCTCCTGGACACAGAGATGGACTAAATCTCCCTATTTCCCTTGTGGTAAGATGTGATCATGTGACCAGACCTACCTAGTTGATATTTGCCATTTTAATGTTGTTTGGCTTATAAAAGCTTCCACATAAATCTTTTACTACACAACCCCTTTATAGAAAATATTGGCTGATGCTTGTTGTAGAGTAAAGGTCTGGAGATATCAACAGGGAATGAGACAGATGCAGAACCCAACCTTCCTCTCTCAAATGTGGTGGGCTGAATAATGACCCCTCCAAATATGTCTGGGCCCTAACCTCTGGAACCTGTGGGTGTGCTACTTTATATGGCAAAAAGGACTTTACAGATGTAATTAAGTATCTCGAGATGAGAAGATAATTCTAGGTTATCTGGGTGAGTCCAAGGTTACCACAGGGGGCCTCATAAGAAGAAGGCAGAAGGGTAAGGACAGAGAAGCAGATGTAACAACAGAAGCAGAGGTTGGAGTGATGCAGCCATGAGCCAAGGAATGTGAGCAGCACCCAGAAGTTAGAAAAGGCAAGTGAAAGGATTCTCTCCTATTGTCTCCAGAAGGAATGCAGCCCTGTGGACATCTTTATTTTTGCCCCATAAGACTCAGTTTGGACCTTGACTTCTACAACTGTAAGACAATAAGTCACCATTATTTTAAGCCACTGCATTTTGTTTCCTATAATAGCAGCAATAGGAAACAAAACACCTTTATCAGCTTTATGCTCCTAAGGTTGTAGAAGAATCATAGGACTCACCGCAGAATCTCACAAAATAAGATGTGTTCCTATAGGGCAGTTGGGTAAAAGGGAAGCTGGTCAAAGGGTAGGATATATAGATAATCACAGAATGATGGGTTTAGAGAGCACTTGGGAAAGGCACCCAAGGAGGGGCTCAGTTGTAAAGTCGGCTGCAAAATAAAATGTGACTAAAAGTCAGGGGGAGGATGATGATTGCAGGACTGGAACTCTGTGAAACGGAAGAGCCATCAAACAAAGCTTGAGAAGTGCCTCCTCAAACCACTTAAATTGAGTGCAGAGCACAGATCATAACTGAAATTTGGAGTTCCTGCTTAGTACTAGAACTTGGAAGAGATATAATTCCTATAATTTAGGCTTTCTCATAAATTTGGGTCCATAATGGCACAAGTCTTGCAATTTAAAATTTTTTATGAGCAATATGAACATAAAGGCATGAAAATCCACAGCTACTTCTGGAAGTTCTCTCCAAATCACTAAGGAGCTTTTGAACATTCTGAATCAACTTACGTCTGGGTACAAGGGTCCATAACATTCCTTTCCTCAAGGTGTCTTCAGCCAATATCACCAGTTCCTTCTAGGCGATGGGGACCACAGACAAGACTTCTTTAGAGACAGGAAGGCAGCAGGTGCTGCAACAGGCCTTCTTCACATTCTTCTCCTTTGCCTAACTCTGAAAGTAAGAGACCAGAATGCTAGCATTCCCGGGGTGGATGTAAAACAGATCCCTGAGAACCAGCCAGCATCAACCTTGACAGTTGCAAATGGAGACCCAAACAATTTATTAGCTGAGTCTCACTGCCCTTATGCACCCAGTGCATAGTAATTTCTTGTTTGTCTGTTTCCTCCACTAGATTCTAAGTTTTCTGAGATCAATGAATTTGTCTTAGTGTACCTTGCACAGTATCATTCCTTAGTATGTTTTCAACAAACCTGTGCTGAAGGAACAACTGAGTGTTAAGTTTCAGTATCCAAAAGCTCTTTTGAAATGCAGAGACAATTTTGATGCTGTTGCTATTGCTCCACAAGGTGGTAATACATTGTATTTTTTTTTTTCAGTTTTTTTTCTAATTGTTTGGGATTCATTCAGGGTACAAAGAATTAGGTTATACTAATTGTGTTTGTTAAAGTCTCTTATAACTGTGTCCCACCCCCAAGACGTGTGCCATATGCCTTGATCCTCCATCACTCTCACTTCTCCCCTGTCCCCACTTGCTCATTGAATTCTTTTGAGTTATTTTCTATAAGACATTTTGAAGCTGTCAACAGAAAATAAAAGTTTTCTTTTGGTAAAAACGAACAAATAAAATAACCTCTGGTTACATTTAAAGTTCTCTTCTTAAGACAGATGAATGGCCAATAAACACATTAAAAAATGCTCATCGTCTGTATTCATCAGAGAAATGCAATTCAGAACCACTCTGAGCTATCACCTAATCCCATTAAGAATAGCACATCACAAAGTTCTGAAGCTGCAGATACTGGTGTGGATGTGGAGAGAAGGGAACACTTACACACTGTTGGTGTATTACAAACTAATATAGCTTCTTTGGAAAGAAGTATGGAGAATCCTCAAAGATCTAAAAGTAGACCTTTCACTTAATTCCACAAACCCATTACTAGGTATCTACTCAGAAGGAAAATATCATTTTACCATAAAGATATACACACTAAAATGTTTATTGCAGCTCAATTCACAATCGCCTAGATGGGGAAACAATCCAAGTGCCTATCAACACAAAATGATTAATAAACTGTGGTATATGTATATCACGAAATACTATTGGGTAATTTTAAAAAGTTGGAGACTTTATTTCTTTTGTACTAACCTGGATGGAGTTGGAGAACATTCTCCTTAGTAAAGTGTCATAAGAATAGAAAAACAAGTATCCAATGTACTCAATATTAATAAGAAACAAGTAGACAAACAAATACCCACACAAGAGAAAAACAATTAAATTCAAGTGGGGAGGAGAGGGAAGGAGGGCAGGGGCAGGAGGGGGGAGGGAGATGGGTGTGCTCTCGCCTAATGGGCACAATGTGAGAGTGTGCAGCACACCTTCTGGGGGAGGGGCAGAGCAACAACTTGGACTCTACCGAACAAGTGCAAGCAATGTAACCTAGTCGTTTGTGCCCTCATATTAATCTAAAATTAAAAAAAGAATTGTAAAAATAAGTAAATATATATGCACCTTAATACTAAAAAAAACCCTCTTCTTTAATGTAAGAAAGAAAAACCCTAAGAGTAGAATGTTTCTAAAACACACATTTTTTTTTTTTCACCCCCAAGACCTGTTGGCATAGATTCTGGAGTTTCTATTGTCATCATTTACACAAGTGTTTACTGAGTCCTTACTGTGTTCAAGACATCGAAAGTATTAGTCCCCTACCTCAGTCTGCCAGAGGAGATAAGAAAGTGCATAACGGCTGTTTGGCAAAGTTAATGTGATAAGAGAATGAAAGATACAAAGTGCTGCAACTTCCAAGGATGTAGAGGAAACTGGGAGCTCCCAGTTTAGTATGATTGGAGTTTACCCACAGCTTCCAGAAGCTTAGATTTCCATAGTTAGTGTTTCAGTCATGTGATAGGTTTACAGGAGGGCCAGTGTCCCTAGTTAGCCCGATGATATTTAATTGTAGGGTTTTGATGGAACTATGGAAAACCCAGTTTCTCTCTTTTCTCTAAGCTTACTAAGCCAGTGAAGACAAGCCTGGAGGCTATCATGCAGATTCTGACCTATAACACACACGTGCACACACCCCAAAAATGGAGGGAGAAGAGAGGAGGGGGAGAGGGGTTCCCGGATCTGGCTCAAGACTATTTTGAAAAACACAGAAAAATGTTTTCCTCTTTTTTCCCTACATGTGTCAGTTTAAATTATATTACTGTCATTTGCAATCACAAAGACCTTGGTAAATACAGTGATGATGAGTTTGACTTTGAACATATAAAATTTCAGGTTCCAGAAGGATACTTTGGTGGACTGTAACTCAGAAGAGAAGTCATAAGCTGGGATACATATTCGAGACTCAGCGACATGAAAGTGATATTAAATCTCTGGAAGTGACAGAAATTCCCTGAGGGAAAGAATATAGAGAAAAATTGAAGAGAACAAAGAGCAGGATAGCGCATAATGATAGGAACCAAGAAAAGCAACTGGAGAAAAGAAGGACATGGTCCTCCGTAGAAGTCAAGTGGAATAAAGATTGCCCCTGGATTGGCAACTGAAAGTCACTGGTGACCTCTGAGGTTGTGATTTGTAAGGTCTTTGTCTTGAAAACAATTATAAAAGGATAGGATATGAATCTCCCCCCATAAAGAGTATTGTGCTTCATTCTCCATTGGCATTTGTATGATACTTGAGTAAGACATTGTGTATCTTATTCATCTTTAATACTTTGCGTCTGGCACCCAGTAGGTGCTCAATAAATGAATGGGTAGAAAGAAAATTAGGGGTGCATGTGTAGAGTATTTTTATTTATAAAAAATCAGTTTGTCAAGAAAACATGCTATCTATGATGGGTTTCAGGTTGAAATCTAAGAATATGCTTATGATATAACAGTACCTACTATTTCAATCTGGTGATTAGAATTGATCAGCTGAGTTAGCCGCAGAGCCCCATGACTGTGAATGGGCCAGAAATAAAGAAATCTCACGAAGGGATGGAAACACCTTGTCTTTCTGACAAAAGAAGAGATAATCAACCCTGCACATTAGACTTTTCAATAATGAAGAGTCAATAATAATAATAGTGAGAGATGGTCCCCAGATGCACTCTCTATAATTTTCCTCCTTGCTTTAGAAAAGGAAGACAGTTTTGGAACAGGATGGAAAATTAGCCTGGTCATGCATGTCAACACCCACTAAATGGCAGTGATGGCCTAGACTGTTCATAGAGGATTATATGGCATTGAGGTGAAGTGATGGTTCTGACTATTATTATTTTTTTATAGAAAAAGTCTGGCTCTGTTACCCAGGCTGGAGTGCAGTGGCATGATCATAGCTCACTGCAGCCTCAAATTTCAGGCCTTAATGATTCTCCTGCCTCAGCCTCCCATGTAGCTAAGACTACAGGCATGTGACACCAGAGCCTGTTCTTATTTTTATTCTGTAAAGACGGGGTCCCACTATGTTGCCCAGGCTGGTCTCAAATTTCAAGCCTCAACCGATCCTTTTTGTCTTGGCCTCCCAGACTGCTGGGATTATAGGCATGAGCCATTGCACCCAGCCTTGTAATTAATTATTGAAGTTAGCCATGGGCAGGAGAAGAGGCATAGCTCTCTGATTTCATTCATGTCTCTAACCTGCTCAGAGGGGCCTCTCCTCATCATTTTATACAATATTATCTTATTTTTCTTCATGACTCTTAACCCAATCCTATATCATATCATTTATACATGTTTTATTGTCTGTCTTCTCTTTTCTGGAGTATATTATTTATTTTATTTATTTATTATTTTTAGAGACAGAGTCTCACTCTGTCACCCCAAAGGCCACGGCCTCACAGCTCACAGCAATCTCCAACTCTTTGATTTAAGAAATTATCTTGCCTCAGCTTCCCGAGTAGCTGGGACTACGGACACCTGCCACCATTCCCAGCTATTTCTTATTGCAGTTGTCATTGTTGTTCATCTGGCCTAGGCCAGGTTTGAACCAGTCAGCCTCAGTGTATGTGGCTGGCACCATAACCACTGTGCTACAGGCACTGAGCCAAGTTTTCCAGAGTACAAACTCCACAAAAATTTCATTGATATAGTCACCCCTCCTAAAACAGTGCCTCCTCAACAAACATTTGTTAAATGAATGAATAGCCTTCATGCTCTGATCCCAATTTGACTAAGCTAAAGCACATCTTCGAGACTGGAAAACTCAGAGATAGCATAGCGCACAGACAGTTGTATCCCTTCCAAAAAATTTAAACTATCTTTTAAAGGAGAGGAGAGTAGGGATCACCCATGTGTACAAGCACCAACTAACATCCTTTGGAAATGAAGTTTTAGGAGCAGAGAGAGAAGCATGACTTCCCTTTCCTCCCTTTCTCAGAGGCCATATTTGGAAGGAAATGCTGGGACCACCCACAGAGCTGGGAATTTGGGGAAGACATATGTGTGTGTTCTACTCTGGCTCTATTACCTTAATGGAAGGGCTGTTTAAAAGAAACAACCAGAATCTCACAAAAAAGTAAGAGCAATGAATCATAACATTGTAGTGACACTAATTTAAGATTCAAAGGGTTTGGGAGACACAACTGTCAAACAGCAGGATGAGCGATGTTGGGCTGAAAAGCCTTAGTTATGAATGAGTGAGCAAGCATTTACCAAGCAGCAGGACAGAAACACACAAAGGGAGATGTTGGTGTTGGTTAAGTTTATTCTAATGGGTTTGAAGGCAGAGTAAAGGGGTCTCTGAACTAAGTTCCATTTGGGTCCCCACTACCAGATTGCTCAATTTCCCTAGGGGAATCTATTGTGGAAAGAAAGGTGACAGTAATTCTGCTCTAGTGGAGCAAGTGTTATGGTGTCCAAGATCTGGGAGAGAGGGGGAGGTGCCAGAGTTAGGGAAGAAGGATGGATATTAAAAGGCTCAGGGCAAGGGTCAGAGCCACAAGCAAGGCCAGCACTTTGAAATAAAGAAGAAAATGAAGGGGATGAGAAGTTCCATGGGTGTGTTGGTGCCTGCAATGAAGAGTGACAAAAAATTATTCTGGAGGCTCAGTGCCTATGGCTCAAGTGGCTAAGGCACCAGCCACATACACCTGAGCTGGCAGGTTTGAATCCAGCCTGGGCCCACCAAACAACAATGACAGCTGCAACCAAAAAAAAAAAAAAAAAAATAGCAGGGCATTGTGGTGGGCGCCTATAGTCCCAGCTACTTGGGAGGCAGAGACAAGAGAATCGCTTGAGCCCAGGAGTTGGAGGTTGCTGTGAGCTGTGGTGCCACAGCACTCTACCCAGGGTGACAGCTTGAGGCTCTGTATCAAAAAAAAAAAAAAAAAAAAAAAAAAAAAATTATTCTGGAGATAGGAGAAAGGCCATAGGAAGAGGCAGTTCCATGGCAATGAGACAGCAGTCAGGAGAGGATACAAGGGTTGGTGGGTGGGGAGAAAATGGACACATGTGTTTCATTTCATCATAATTTATGTCTGCATAAAACTTCCAAAAATGTGAAGGCAGCTTTAAGACTGAAAAAAATTTGCAGTGCAGCTGTTAAAATAGAAATTAAAAAAAAAAGTCAAAACAGGAAGGAACAGGAAACAAAGGGACTCAATGCCTAGGAAAATCTGATGATTGTAACTGGGATCGACCTGAGCTCTGACTTGAGCGGAGGAAAAGATGAGGACAATTTTAAGAGCTGGCAGGCCAAGAAAAGAGATTAAATGAAACTTTTCTTTTTTATTCACAATAAAGTGAACTGAGCTGGCCTATGGGAAGAGCTAGAGGACAGGATTGGCTGGGAAGGTCTGGCAATGCGGAAGGCAAAGGAGGAAATGGAGGTGGAAGGTGTCCAGGGCCACACCAGGTCTGCTGCTTGGGTCTTTTTCTCCTTCTGAAGCTGGCTCCTCAGACACCCTTATTTTTAGCCACAAACTTTCATCTGCTTTCTGTCTGCTTTCTGCCAGCATAGCTGCTGGCTGCATTGTAGCTTATAAACCTCTCTACACTCCCGTTCTGTTAGGCTCTGTACAAGCCCACCCTGATGTTTACTCTTTGGTTTATACTGCTCGTTACTCTGGTGAGGCCACAGATATTGGCAAAGTTTTGCCTCTCCTGTTGACATTGAAACACAAATTGTTCCAGGCTTCTGTCTTAAACTCCCCATCCCGGGGATGGTGGAGAGCTCTTCTGTAAACTGTCTGATCCCTCTTTGTACCCTGTGAGTGGAACTCAATCTGCCTCCCACCTGCCTCTGGGAGGCCAGGTGGGCTTCCATACGTGAATGCCAGGACTCCGGGGGTGCCATCTGCAGCTAACAGTAAAGACAGGGTGGCAGGTTTCTCTTCTGTTCAGTGGCCTCTGGAGTCAGCAAACCCTGACATTATTCTCACCACACTTTCTCAGAATACTCTTTACATTTTACTACAATTGTTTAGTCTGCCAACCTGTCTGCTGTCCCCCCTTGCCCTCCCCAAGCACCAGAAGCCACACACCAAGAGGGCTGGCCTCTGCCTGTCCACTTTGCTGCCAAATCCCGGCACTCAGCCCAGCCAGTGCCTGGCACTAAGGGAGCATTCACGAAACTTTTCATTTATTTTCAAATATTTACTAAGGAACTGTCACTGGAGCAGGACTGTTCTAAGAATTTGGGAACCATCAGTGAACAAAATAGATGCCCTGGTCCTTGTGGAGCTTACGTGGTCATGGGTTTTGGTAAGTGAATGATGGAAGGTTGGGGGGAAATAAGGAGCAGTCAATTAAGAAACCACCAGCAGGGCAGGACATTCCAACACTGGTTCTACACGGAGTGTGCCGGAGAGGGTGTCAGGAGCTTGCTAAACTCGAGGCATCCGGGCAGGGTCTCTGCCTCCTGCAGGTGGTTGGCAGACCACACGTGGAGAAATGCCGCCCTCAGACCCTGCCTGGGCCTCTGGGTGGGGGATGTTTGAAGAGAATTTTATTGATAATTTAAAAAAAAAAAAAAAAAAAAAAAAAAAGGTAGCCTAGGGAGCACTGACCTGTAAAACAGTTAAAAAAATAGAAAATAAAGGAGGTAAAGCTGTCATTTGTTATAAGCTAAAACACTCTGACAGCTTTCTGTCCTAAACCTCTATGGGAACTCCTGCAGCAAAATCAGAACCTAGACCACATAGGCCGGCCCCGCTGGTGTAAACACCTGGTATCGGGCAGGGATCTGGGAAGACAAGAAAAGGCCCAGGTCTTGTTTATCGAGCAACCACGGTGTACATACCAGTTTTGCCCAAATCTGTTTTCTACTCTCACATATAGGACAGTGGGCAGAGGGAAATGTGTTTTCCTGCTGTTCACATTCTTTCAAACTTGAGGCATGTGGGTGGGTGGTCCAAAGACACCATTTTTCTGGGATTGCTCTACCGCACACAGCTTCCCTGTCTCACTCTCAAGGGGGACAAGGAAGTCCCCCTTGTGACTTTTGGGGAAAAAAGACACTTTAGAAAGCAGGAATGCACTGGCTGCGGCCCTCGGCAGCCCCTGCCTTGGCGTCTGAAGATCACATGCCAGCACCCCTGACCTGCACCAGCCAGGGAGAGCGCCAGAGGCCCGTGGGGTCTGTAGAGTGAGAATACCCCTCCTCTCGTGCCTCCACTGCTGGCAATGCCGGCCCTGCTGGTGGCCTCTGTACCCCATACTCTCCTTTCCCCTCTCTTACTCTTCCTCTCTTACTTCCAAGGGGCTGTGAAAATGGAGCGTCTCCAAAATTCAGGTGTTGTCATTATAATTTTATTAAGCAGTGAGGCCTTCCACAGGTGACTAGGCATGAGGGCGCCTTACTCACTAATGGAATTAAGGCCGGTAATAAAACAGGCCTCCGTCAGCGTGTGGCTGGCTTGTCCTTCTGCCTTCTACCAGGTGAGGGTGCAGAGTTAATCCCTCAGAAGGACGTGGCCCTCCCCCAACAACCAAACCTGCTGGTGCCTCGAACTGGACTTCCCAACCTTCAGAACTATGCGGAAGTTTCTCTTCTTTATAAATTATCTATCCTTGCATATTCTGTTATAGTCACATGAAAAGACTAAAACACAGCCTTTCTCCTCTGCCCTATATAAGCCTCATCATAAAATAAAGAAAGAATCACTTGCCTCTTCCACATCTTGTAATGGAAACCTGACTTCTCACTAGGTATCACTTTTCCCCCAGTCCTCTGGGTTACAGGCTGCTCGTCCCCCAAGTTACACAAAGCACAGGACTAGGAGAAGTCCTCATTCTCCAAGGCTCATGGGGCTGCCTTAAAACCGTCCTCCATTTTTCCCTCGTGTAAGAGCCCCATTTTCATTGAGGTGTGTGCTATCTGTCTATGGGTCAGTCTGGAAAAATCCAAATGTTTTAACTTCTTTGTTCTTACGTATATTTTGTATGTAAGACTTGTTAAAAACAAAAGTCACCCAAGTATGCAGATGGGTGCCTCTGTAAGTCCCTGCTGCCTAAGGCTGCCCCATGGTGTTTTTAACCCCCACTGGCTAGGACTTCCCCACTCCTGTGGTCTCACCTCCCGACCGCTGTCATCTCACCTTTTCCTCAGCTTCCCTTTCTTATTATTTCAAACAGTTACCAGATCTGCAACCGGCCTCACTTCTCTCTAAGCGGATGAGTTCACGCTCTATGGCTACAGCTGGTGTAGGGCCCCTGGGTCTAGTCAGAGCCAGGGAAAGTCAGAAGCACTGTTTTGTACATAAACCTTCCTAACACTGGTATGCCTTCTTTCCATATTGAAAGTCAGGCCTCCACCTCTGTACTCATAAATGCCCTTCACACTGAAGTGCTGTAAGTTCTAAACAGAGCAGTCTGTCTTGAAGGGAAGACCAAAGTGAGTCACAGTTAGGCACAAAGAGCAGAACCCAGGTGTAGCACCTCCAGCACACATGCAAGCTGGTGTCCCCCTGCACAAGACAGGGCAGGACAGAACACCCGAGGGGAAACAAACCCCGACTCTCCCAAGAGGAGGAGAACCAACGGGCCCCCAAATATCCAATACTGCAAAGAGAGTCTCCAATTTCTTCATAAGAAGCCATAAGAAAAAATAAGAAAAAGAAAAATGGACTAATTGGAGGGTTATTTTTTGAATCCCTCCTTGCCACTTTTCTTTCTGTGTAACCTCAAAGGTTTTGCCTTTGCTTTCTGGTTGCAGGCAGTGTTGATGGACTTTTTTTTTTTTTTCATTGTCTTGGACCAGGTTCATTGCATCTTCTAATATCTTGCTCACACCCATCTGTTAGGTTACAGTGAACAGCATCAGAAGGGTTCAGGAAACAGTTCTTCTACGCTCAGAGGTCACGAATCCCATCAGTAATAAAGATTGGAAAGGGACAGAGAGTTTGCTCTTCAGGGCACAGTAGCACAGAGCCAGGAGTCTCGCCCCCACTGGGGTGACTAACTCCTCCTGGTTTATGCAGGTCTTTTCTAGTTTTTGTACTGGAAGCCCTCGGTTTCAGACACATGAGGTCAGTGGTTCTCAACCTTTCTAATGCCGTGGCCCTTTAATACAATTCCTGTGGGTTGTGACCCAGAGGTTGAGAACCGCTGCGCTAGGTGCTTACCCACCCTACACTGAGGTCCAAACCACTGATAACCGAAGTCCCTCTCTAGACATTGTATTTTCATTGTTTGGGTGGAGACTGGATATTAATAATGTTTAAAAGCTCCCCTGGTGGTCAAGGAAGGCTAGAAACCACACGTGCTAGAGATATTCAGTCAGCTTGGATTAGGCCAGTGACAAAAGGATTCTCTTAGGACACAATAAGAGCTATGTCTGATAGATTTCTAGCCTGACCCCCATTCTCAAGAGACCTTTGGGAAATGAAGGTACTTATAATTTAATACTTTCCCAATCTCCAGAACACTCTTTCTAAGCAAGAGCTAAAAAGAAAATCCAATCAGATTAAATGTCTAAAAATCATCAGAGATACACTTAATTTTGTACTTAGACATTTAGAAGGAAGCAAATTCTAGGAGCACTTGTATCATACACAATATTACCTAGATTCTGAAGAATTTAATGCCAATGAATTAAAGATTCAAACCACAAGGCCATCACCCAAACTTAGCTGATGTCCAAATGGTGTGTCCCATTGCTGGGTGTAGCACACCCAGCTGGGGAGTCACATTTGCATTGTATTCAGACATCTTTCAAAACCACATATATGTAAAAGTAAGTCCAGCAACCCTGGGCTAAATCCAAAAATACTTTCTAAGGTGGAATAACTATTAAAAATAGCCCAAACAAAACCAATTTTTTAAAAATTATCCACTGGCGTTAATAAGTTTTACTGCAGCTTGGGGGCAATTTTCTCTGTAATTTTCATCCCACCCTCTTAAAAAGAAACTCAGTGAGAACCAGCATGAGGCTTCTAGAAAAGGAGTCCATGGTGGCGGGCCTGCTCCCAAAAGAATGACATCTGTGTTGGCCACTCACCAAGACTAGAGGGTTGGGCTCAGGTTGATGACCCCGTGTACCTTGGCCTGGCCTCATCCTCTGCGTGCTCTTTGCATCATCCTCTTTGCTCATTGCAAAGCTGCTAGAAGGGACCTTGACAAGCATGTTCCAGATCTGACCCCAGCCTTCACTTGATCTTAGTAGTAGATACCAGGCCAAGGGCAGGATAGGCTGAACGCTGCATGGCATGAGGCTACAAAATCATTAGATTACGGTAAGAGATGAAAGTAGGTTATGTCAGATATCCAAGGATTTAAAGTTAATATAAAAGACTTTAGCTTTCAGTAAGTCACTATTTAAAACAGTACAACTGTTACAGCTCTGCTATTCATTACAAAATTCCAGGTTACAAAAATGGATTCTGTGGCCACAAGTTTCCAAACTTTAAGCCAATAATCTAGTGTTTGGACCCAAGAATCTCTGGTTTTCAAAGCTCCCATGGTGACTTTTGTTCGCAGCTCCATCTGTGAGCTTGACTCTATAGGCCTTTTTACTTCACAGCTGTGTCTTTGAAAAGATTAACAGACAGACCTATGTTCTAAATGGACGTGGTTCTAAAGAAAAGATGAGAACCCCGAGGTCTTCAATTTTCAGATAAGAGATCAGCTGGAGGCTGACTACCATCCTATTCTTTTGAATTTCTCCCCTGTTTACCTCTTCATCTCATGAGCGTTCTGGCCTTAGCAGACCTCACGTCAGGTACCCAGAGCCTGCCTCTTAGTGCAGGAGCTAAGGGTGCTTTATTGGGGAGACCATGTCATGTATCTTTTAAACAGGGGCACTTTTGAAAGGGAAAGGGGAAACTCTTGGTAATCACACCAGGCAATGCGCATAAACCGGGATTGTCTGTGGTAAATTAGGATATATATTGATCCCATTATGAGAATGGGTGACTTGTGGCAGTTCCCTATCCCTGGAATCTGTTAATTAGTAACAAAATCTGTCTGAAACTTTCTCCTCCCCCACCCACTACTGAAGCTTAGGCCATCCTGGTAGTCCATCAAAGGTTTGCAATGTTCTATCTAACTTTATTCTCTTAAATGCTTTTTATTACAACATACTTCACTCATACTGAAAAGCACAAGGTATTACATTATAAAAATAGCCTGTTCCTACTGGGGGCTGACAGGGACAAGTAGGACTCCTGTGTCTCTTTCTTCTTTCCCAGGCCTCCTCCTCTCACTAGAGAATCACCAGCCAGAATTATCATTCCTGAATTTATTATGCTTTACCACATATGCACCAGTCCACAGGTAATGTCTGGCATAGTTTTCCCTGTCGTAAAACTGTGTAATATTTGGAAATTTGCTTTTTCTCATTATCATGTTTTTACATATTTCTCTCCATTAACACATGCCACTCTAATCCAGTCGCTTTAAACGAAGTCCTTTCTAATAGGCTATGTCTTAGTTATCTCTTCTCCTGTTCATGTTTATGTTTATCCAATCTTTTGCTATTACAAACAATGCTGCTAAGAAAATTTTTTTGTTTCTTCTTTTGGAATATGTATAAGAATTTCTCCAGGCTATATTCCTGGATGTTAAATTTGGGGTTGTAGGTTTGTGCCTCTTCAGCTTTTTCAAATATTGCTAAAATTTTCTCTAAAATTATTGAATCAACTCATGCTCTCATAATCTGCATAGAGTTCCCCTTTCTAGGCTGGGTGTGGTGGCTCATGCCTGTAATCCCAGCACTCTGGAAGGCTGAGGTGGGTGGATTGCTTGAGCTCATGGATTTGAGACCAGCCAGAGTAAGAGTGAGATCCCATCTCTTAAAAATAGCTGGGCATTGTAGCAGGTGCCTGTTGTCCCAGCTACTTGGGAGACTGAGGCAAGAGAATTGCTTAAGCCCAAGAGTTAGAGGTTGCTGTGAGCTGAGTGCCATGGAACTCTACCGAGGGTGACAAAATAAGACTTCTTTTTTTTTAAACAGAGTTCTCCTTCCTCTTTATCCTCACCAACACATGGTATTATCTGCTATTTCAATCTTGCCACAATCTGATATATGATGTGGTTTTATTTTTCATTTTATTATTTTTTTGAGATTGAGTCTCACTTTGTCACCCTCAGTAGAGTCTCATGGCATCGCAGCTCACAGCAACCTCAAACTCTTGGACTTGCAAGATTCTGTTGTTTCAGCCTCCCAAGTAGCTGGGACTCTAGGTGCCCACCACAATGCCCAGCTATTTTTAGAGACAGGCTCTTGCTCTGGCTTAGGCTGGTCTTGAACTCATGAGATCAGGCAATCTATCTGCCTCGGCCTCCCAAAGTGCTGAGATTATGGGCATGAGCCTACCGCACCCAGCCCTCAGCACTGGTTTTATGCCCTACAATCCAGCATTGAGTTCTGATCATCACATCTGCAGATCTGCTGACTGAAGCCCGTATCCTCAAATTCATATATTTTAAAAATATTTTTGGCAAGTAATGAACAATATTTCCACCTACGTCCTTTCGGTCAGAACTCAGTGACACAGACTTTGGTCTGTGTTGTAGGAAACTGTATGCCTAAATGACATTGGAAATCAAGATGTTTATGATGTCAGGTGAATGGGACCATGGCTACCAGGCCAGGGCCGCTGGATATCAAACTCTAAAAATACTCCCCATGTTACTGATGGGGAAATATGCGGAAAGCCTTGAACCACACTGTACTAGCTTGTCTAAATAGTCTGCAAACAACTGGGCTTATGATGAGTGTGTGGTCAGTTGTGAAGGCTGTGTGTGACAGACCTCAATAAAAACCCTGGAGATTTGGGCTCAAACAAATTTCCCTAGCAGAAAACACTACTCATGTTGTCACAGTTCATTCCTGGGGGTTTATATGTGTCCTGTGCGCCTCCATTGGAAGAAGATTCCTGAAAGATCTTACCTGGTATCCTTCAGACGCCACCAGATGTAATTTTTTTCTTTATTGATCCTATTTCTTATCCTTTGCTAAGAAAAGGATAAACACAGTCATGAGCAAAACGGTATGTGCTCAATGCCTTATATGAATTTAGATACATTATTCTTTCTAATAATCCTGCAAAGTTATCTATGCATAGATGAGGGGCCGCAGGCTTTGAGGGGTTAACTTCTTTGGCCACCTTCTTGCATCCTATAGGTAGAAGAGCAAGGATGGGAAAAAACCTGTGGAGATATATATACAGGGTGGCCGTGAAGTTCATGTGCAATTTTAGATTGAACGCTGTTTTAAATTGCACATGGCCACTCTGTATATTCACATGGAGGGGACCAAAAGATGTATAAACATTTTAAGAAAAGAAAATATTTTATCAAAGTTTTAATACTCAATATATACTTAAAAGATTTTTTTTTTTTTGCACTGAAAATTTGCTTTTATTATACTGGTAGACCTACAAAATATTTCTTTAACTACTTTCAAAATAAAATTCTTGTTATCTTGTATATTATATCTTGTATCTCTTATAATTGCAGAAGTTGAAGGTGACCTGAGTATAACAATTTTAATACATTTTTTTTCCTTTCTTAAAGTGTGTGTACATTTTTGGTACCCTCTCTGTGTGTTTGTATGTGTAGATACATGTTCTTAACTGGTAGCTGATTGCTCAACTATGAAAAAAAAATGTTCACGTGTACCTCATTTTTAAAAATAGCAAAATAGATAAACAACAGATAGTTGGGGAGTTTGTGTTGTTTTTTTAAAAGTTATTCTTCCCTTCTTAATAACTTTGGGCTTGTACAGGTCACTTGTTTTGACCAAGAGAATGTGGGCAGAAGTTACAGTGTACAAATTTAAAGTAGATCCTTTCAAAGCCACCATGAGTTTTCCCTTCTCTTGAGCTCCTGGATTCTGCAATGAGAATGATAGACAGCCATAGACCTTAAATTTGCAGCTCGAGTTACAGAATGAAAAGAGATTTGAAACATTCCAAACCCAACTCAAGTCTGAGCACAGCCAACATAGACCATTCACCCCACCTATGAGAAAAGTACATTGATTTTTTTTGTAGCTATCTATGTTTTGGGATTTTATTTGTTATGTAACATCACCACAGTAAATGCTGACTGACGCAGTTGCATAGCAACTATGTAAGTTTAAATGGAAACAATTTTAATAGACTGTCAAAATTCCCCAGTCATGACAAATCCTTTCATTTAATAAAGGATGTTTTTGAATCACTAATAACTTAATTTTCTACCTAGAAAAAATAATAACAATTATAATTATTAACTGCTTACTAGGTAGCAGGTACTTTTCTCAGCTCTTTATATGTATAAATCAATACCTGTTAGGATTTTATCCCATAGACTTCTAAATTATGAAATTTAAACAATTTCCCACGTTTTCCGAAATGATTTCATGTAACAAAACAAGGCTTTGTGCATAATGTCTGAGGCTGCAGCCTGTACATTCTCATGTGCTATGTAATACCTCCAGGCCATTGTGTATATTTAAACATAATTCAAATTGCAGATTGACAGTATAAAGAGAAGGACCAAAGTTGAGTTCATCTTCTTCATCTCGTACGCCTGTAGCAGATAATGCAATTCCTGAATATTATTTTGACCTCTCTATAAATGAAAGCAAACGTAAGTAATTTGAAGAGATTTCTTCCCCCAGGGACTTCAAATATTGAAAAAAAATTCTCAAGGCCAACCTGGGAGGAGTACTTACAACTTAAAATTTTTATTCCTTTTCTCTCTCTGCACAGCAAATTGGCGACTTAATGTTTCGCTAACGTAATGGATCCAATACCAACTGCATAACAGTGTTTTGAGTCTTGTTGTTTTTATTCCATTTACCTCAGGAGTCCTGTAATATATTTTCCTCTGGAAAAATAACCTGTAAGCAAATTGGGATTTTGATATTTTGAATATCCCCTGTGGTTATGAATTTTAAGAAAAAGAATGATATCCTGCGCATTTCTACATACAGAAAGATATGGAGATCTGTACTTATTCTGGGAAATCTGGGGCCCAGAGATAATCGATTAAAATTAAATAATTTGGAGCCTCCCGACTCCTACGTTCATACATCTTACACCTAAAGGCATAATGAATTTAATAAGAGCATGTTATGCTGTTTTGTATTCCACATATAATCATATGTAAATTTATAGTAAAATAAAGAAACAGGTGGTAACTGGTAACACAGTATGTCTTCATCTTTGATTTATTAGCAAATTGCCATTCAGTAAAAAATTCAGTAGAATTTATGCCAAGCATAAAAGGAAAATAATAGTGACTGCTAACACCTTGCCAATTTATTTCTTTAAAATTCGTTTTCTCTAGTGACATAAAGTTTAATGATAAGAAAAGCATTTTATTATTCTTTTCAATCTGTGTGCATTTAATGTGCTTAAAAATGGATTCGTTCACAGCCTCTCTCTCTCTCTCTATTTCCTTCTCTATCCACTTCCCTTTTGTTCCTTCTTTCTATTCTAATCTGTTAGACTTATTATATATCAATGACTTTTATTGGAAACTTACTTTTCTTTGTCTTTTTGTTTTGAAAACTGTGAAACTTAATTACAAATTTAGAACACCAAGGACAGAGAATTGGTACTTTTAATGATTTCTTATTGTTTTCAGAGACTTAATTAACTAGATAAACTACAGTTAAGTTGCACTATTTATGTCTTTGTTAATTATCAGAGAAACATGTGTACAGTTCATAGGAAGAGCTAGAATCTGCAGTTAAAGATAATTCATCCCTGTAGAAGTGCTAAGGACAATATTCACTACGTTTACATATTATACTATATCTAAATTATCAGTGACCATTTGTGACAGAAGTGTGTCCGTTAGGTATAAATGTCTACAGTTCTGTTATGGGTAAACACAGTAATAATGACAATCAAATGGCATCTATGTCAATGTACATGATGTGCAAAAATGAACATTCTTGACACAGGCATATTCTGGGTTAGTTAAGAAAACAGACTTTGTCCTCATACATCCAGGGTTCAAATTATACCCTCATTATAAGCTCAACATCTATGATCTTAGACATTTTATTTGTCTATGCCTTAGAACACCTATAATTTAAGTCAAAATAATGGTTCCTCTTTCTTTAGGAAACTATTTCTATTACTGTGAGATAGAACTATAGCACAATTTTTATTTCACAACAATCTTTATTTCACATTCCATATTGAATAATCATTTACTAAACAAGTGCTAAGTTTCGGAATTTAGCCTCATAAGCTTCTATAGTTGAGCGTGCATTTCCTAATATATGTCCTAGTTCACACGAATATTTTCTTTACGAAGAATTGGCTAATCCTAAAATTTACACTAGGCCCACAGTTAGACTATATATTTTGGGTTTTTTCCCTACAAACTTTTTCTCAATAAAATATTAACCAGTGAACTTCATCGGCCTGAGTAGTTGCAGATATTAATAATTGAAAAGATTGAAAATGAGCAGAAGAATGAAGTTCATGAAAACAACAACCCTAAAAATGAAGTGTTTTCTTGTCCAGCCAGTCAGAGAATTCCAGGAGAAGCCAGCAGGCCTTTCTGCTAAGACTTCACGAATTTCCTTAAAACCTACATCTACCCTTTAAAAGACTTGACACTTGACATTTTCCCGGGATATAAGTGATTTGAGCAATGAAGCTGTAGGGAGATTAAACTTGTCAGCTTGTTAAATGCATTTGTCTCTCTGACTATAATAAACCATGCTGGAGGAATGGGTGATAATTTCAGGCACGATTTTCTAATTTATCATTAAGTTACTTAAATCTCTCTTTTTTCAGTTTTATTTACATCCTTTATTTGTTACCCTTGCGTCAAATTTAAAGCATAGCATAGATCAAAACATATTTCTTTTCTGATCTCTTTTTACCAGAGCTTCTGAGTTATGTATCGTATGAGACAATTTTTTGTTGTCATTTCAATTCAAGGGCTCTTTTTTTTTGGTGCTAAGGATTTATTCAGTGTCTCTATACATTTATGATTTGACATATCTTTTATTCGGTACATTGTGATATATTTTGTTAACTGATATATTTTCTCCAAGTTGTAGTTCTGAATCACATTCAGAGGTGAGGCACTCAGGGTCACATATATAAAGTAAGGCGAACCTTTGGACAGTGCCACTGGCAAAAACTTCTATGCTACCTTAACACCAATGGAAAAATAGTGTGGGCTCCCTGGGGAGAGGAGTAAATGGGCTCTCTCCTTGTGTGCCAGGCACTGTACAAAGTGCTCCCTGTGTGTATGAATTTGTTTAATCCTCACAACACATACAAAGTACTATTATTATCACTATCCCCATTTTAACAGGTAAAAAAACTGAGGTATAGAAGAGCTAAATAACTTGCCTAACTAAGATCACACAGCCAGGGAGCATAAGTTAAAATTCAAATCCAGAAGGGTGATGTAAGAGTAAGGCCGTTTACTTCTACCCTGTGACCACTCCCAGGTCTCCTATCTGCCACGTGCACAGGAGTGTGCACAGAGAGATTTCACCTGTATCTATAATGCATTATTTTTTTTTTAAATGGAGACAGACATTGTATACTGATGTGTTAAACTGAGTACAGGATAAATGAATGCTGGAGATGTTATTATTGTCTACTATTTGAAATCTTTCATAACAAAAAATGTTAAGAAGCAAAATTAAATTTCCTATACTCTGATGCAGATGTGGCCTTGTCTATCAGGAAACCAGGGCCTGAGTGTGGTCAGTTTCCTGTCATGGTCACTTACACATGATGTTCTTACTTTCTGCTACGATCTCACCATGATCATGGCCATTAAGCATTACTGTTTGTAATTATGGTGTTTTGGGAGGATGTCAAATGTGATGTGTGGCATAAAAGAAACTTGAAAAGGTCTAGAAATGTGCTTGGAGAATGCTACTGTATTATGTAACTTCCCCAAAGATGGAGAATTGACACAAAAATCCTAATGGCTCCACTCTGGGTGTTAATGAGATAGCAATTTGGTGTCTTCATGCTGGCACATCTTGAGATAGATGAAAAGTTCTTCCTGTGTCATCGTCTTAAGAAGAGACATAACCAGGGAGATTTTCTAGGAAAATCCTGACTTCAAAAATATGACCTTTATACAGCACTAGTCCCTGTAGTCATGGTATGGAAGTAAGCTAAATGTCCACGGACAGGTGAATAGATAATAAAAATGAAGTGTATACATATAACAGAATACTAATTAGCCTTTAAAAATGAAAGAGATTCTGCAATATGGATAAATCTTGATGTCATTATGTGAAGTGAAATAAACCAGACAGAGAAAGGTAAATAGTACACAATTCCACTTATATGAGCTATCTAACATAGCAAAATTCATAAAGTCAAAGAGTGTAATTTGAATGCCAAGGTCTTATGGGAGGGGAGATGGTGTTACTAGTCAGCTGGTATGAAATTTTAGTGAAACAAAACGAATAAACTCTAGAGATTTGCTGAACAGCATTGTACCCATAGTCGACAATAATGTATTTTACAATTAAAAATCTGTTAAAATAGTAGATCTCATGTTAAATGTTTTTAACAAAATAAAAATAAAATTTATTAAGAAAGAAAAATCCAATCTTTAGATGATACATTCCTATCTGAGTAGATAAAAGTAGTTCAGAAATACGAGTAATGTTGCTATTTAGCATATGAAAACATGAAAAGTTGGCTTTTGGCGTGAGAAGGCAGTTAATTCTGACAGATTTTTCCTTTTCAATATGAGATAATATGGAGTGAACATGAATTATCTGCTATAGAAATTTCCGTATATATGCCATTAAGCTGGATTTGGTATGACTTTAGCTGACAAAATAAACAGCTCTGTTGTGAATGATTCCTAACTAAACAGCAACTGAAAATGCGTTAAAGTGAATAAATTTTAGAAGAATTACAAATTCAAGCTTCTCAAGAGTTCTTAACATTCAGCGTTTTGAGATCGCAGATTTCTTTTTTTTAATTTTTTTATTAAATCATAGCTGTGTACAATAATGCAATCATAAGGTACAATGTGCTGGTTCCATATACAGTCTGAAATATTTTCACTGAACTGGTTAACATAGCCTTCATGGTATTTTCTTAATTATTGTGTTCAAACCCTTATACTCTACACTTAGTAAACTTCACCTGCACCCTTCCAAGATG
>CAUYPK010007404.1:0-23405 GCA_963574355.1 Loris lydekkerianus | reverse complement strand
ATGTCTGTTAAGTCCAGATGTTGAATGGATGAGTTTAAATCTAAAATTTCTTTGCTTAGCTTCTTTTTGGAGGATCTATCCAGGACTGCTAAAGGGGTGTTAAAATCTCCAACTACTCTTGAAGTGGAGGAAATCGAGTTGCTCATATTTGTTAGAGTTTCTCTTATAAATTGAGGTGCGTTGTGGTTGGTTCCATAAATATTAACAATTGAGATCTCCTCATATTGAGTATTACCTTTAACAAATATGAAGTGTTCGTTTTTATCTGTAATTATTTTGGTTGGTTTAAAGCCTATTGTGTCTGCGAACAGGATTGCAATACCTGCTTTTTTCTGCTTTCCATTTGCCTGGAATATACATGACCATCCCTTCACCTTGAGTCTATATTTGTCTTGTAATGTAAGATGTGATTCGTGGATGCAGCAGATGTCTGGCTTGAGTTTTTGTATGCAGTCAGCCAACCTGTGCGTCTTTAGAGGACAATTAAACCATTCACATTAATTGAGAATATTGACAAGTCTTTTGAGAGTCCGGTGGACATTTTTAATCCTTTTGCAATTGTGGAAGTTGGAATTTGATCAAAAATTTTTTGGGTGGGTTTACTTTTGTGGTGGAGGATTATGTTGGTCTTTATGGAGGATAGGTCTAAGAATGTCCTGGATAGCTGGTTTAGTTGTGGCAAATTTCTTCAACATGTGAATGTCGTTGAAGTATTTAATTTCTCCGTCATAAATGAAGCTCAATTTAGCTGGGTACAGGATTCTGGGTTGAAAGTTATTTTGTTTTAGGAGATTAAAAGTCGATGACCATCCTGTTGTAGCTTGAAAGGTTTCAGCAGAGAGATCTGCAGTTATTCTAATATTCTTCCCCTTGTAGGTAATGGTTTTCTTTCGTCTGGCTGCTTTCAGAATTTTCTTCTTCATATTAACTTTAGTGAAATTGATTATGATGTGTTTGGGGGATGTCTTATTCGGGTTGAGTCATGCTGGAGTTCTGAAACTGTCTGTTATCTGAATTTTGGAATCTCTTGGCATGTCTGGAATGTTCTCCTTCATAATCTCATGGAGAAGAGACTCTGTGCCTTGTGAAGCCACTTCGTCACTTATGGGGATCCCTATAAGACGGATATTGGTTTTATTCAAATTATCCCAGAGCTCTCTGAGAGAGTGGTCTCTTTTTGCTCTCCATTTCTCTTCTTCTTTGAGGGTTTGGGAGGGTTCAAAAGCTGTGTCTTCACTGTCAGAAACTCTTTCTTCTGCTTGCTCCATTCTGTTATTGAGGGATTCTACTGTGTTTCTCAGATCTTTGAGGGATGCAACTTCTTGTCTCAATGTGTCAAAATCTTTGGTCATTTGGTCTTTGAATTTGTTGAATTCTTGAGATAACTTTTGGAAGTCTAATTCTATCTTGTTTGCTATCCAGATCCTGAATTCAATTTGACATCTCAGCTATTTGTGCATGGGGTCTTGTGCTGTTTCTGCCCCATTGATCCTTGGGTGAGTTGATCTACTCTGATTATTCATATTGCCAGAGTTTCTCTGTTGATTTCACCTCATGATTGTTTTTCACCGTTGCCTCTGGCCTTCCTCAGAGTTGGGGAGGTGTCTCTCCAAGATTAGACTCCAGCGGGTTCACTCTATTGTTGCTGGATCTTTGTAGGGAGTGACCCTGTGTAGTTCCTCTGGGGCTGCTCTAGCTAGGGAGTTCTGGTTGTGGAAGCAGCTCCGGTGTGTGACACAGCCGGTCCAGCAACATGGCTGGGGGTGGTGCTCATGGTTCTGGGATTGCCTGCCACTCAGTGACTTTGGCACAGAGAGCCCAAGACTCTAGCAGTCTCTGGCCAGGAGAAGGGCTCTGCGCAGAGGCAGGGAGGGCTCCAGAGGGCACGCAGCTTCCAGAGTTCCTGGTTCAGAGGCCAGATGAATGGGCTAGTGTGGAGGCTGGGAGGACACAGGAGTGAGGATGAAGGGTTGTGTGGCTCCCGCAGTTCCTAGTCAGGAATGCGGAGGCCCGGTGGGTGTGGGTCACCGGTCGGGTGTCGCTGCACAGCTCTTATAGAGGTCTGGGCAGCGTCTAGCCCAGGAGTTTGAGGTTGCTATGAGCTGTGATGTCATGGCACTCTATCCAGGGCAACAGCCCAAGGCTCCAGTGTGCCAAAACTGTCTTACTCTGCCCCTAAGGATTAAGGCTGTAAGGCAGCTCAGCCCCCGCCTTTAGGCTGCTCAGTCACTAGGTTACCTTGTCCCGCCTGATCCTTGCCCTGGGATCCTGAGGGTGGAGCTTGCTGGGGCAGTTCTTTCGCTATGGCTTCCTGCACCCAGCTCAGTGTCTCAGTCTGGGGCCCCAGACAATGCCCAAAGTTCTCCACAGTGCTGCTCGAGCTCTCCCTAAGGAAGTTCAACTGAGTGCTAAGTCCAAGAACACCAGAAAGTTCACAGGTAAGGCCCTTCCAGTTTCCAGTCTCACTGCTGCTTGTACTCACGGTTGCCGGGGTGATTAGGTCGATCGAACACACACAACCACTTGCCAGTTCTCCACTGTTTTTGTCCTCCTCTTGGGGTCCAGAAGTTCCTTGCTGGCTCCCTGTATCCTCAAAGGGTTGATTATAGGCAGATCCCACTGGACAGGGATGCCTGGAGTCCTGTCTCCCCAGACTCACTGTGCCCAGTTGCAGGGAAGCTGTTACTCGGCCGCCATCTTTAATGTCAGGCCTTCTTTGTTTTTAGGCTATTGTGTGAATAACGTTGCCATAAACAGAATGTATAATCTTTTTGCGGATATATATTAATATTTTAATTTTGCTGAGTTAAATACCTAAGAGTGACTTTATTAAGTGTATGGATGAGATCAGTTAAGTTTGTGAACTCATTCTAGAAAAAGCTGCATACATCATTGCTGAGTATTACTGTGGTCACCGTCAGAGCTTCTCTTGGCCATCTAGTGACCATAGTGATAATCAGCAATGACCATGTAGCACTTTTTCTAGGATGAGTTCACAATCTTAATTGTCTAACCTTATATGACTTTTTATATACAGACAGTCCTTGGGTTACAAAGGAGATAGGTTCTGGTAGTTTGTTCTTAAGTTGACTTTGTATGTATGTTGGAGTGGGTACATTTACCTATTACCTGTAATAGCCTCTGTTCCTAAACGTCAGTCGGTTGTTTATAACTCACTTAACTGTTATGGCCTCTGTTTCTAAATGCGAGTTGCACATAAGTTGCATGCTTGTACCTCAGGGACTGCTGGTACAACTTTTCCAAGGTGGTTGGCTATTCTTTCTTACCATGCATTGTTCAAGTATGCAGATCTGTGTACTTTATATTAAGTCTAGGTAATTGGCTTATACTAAATTATTTTTGTATAGCAAGAAAGCCTTTAGGAGTATACTTCCCATGATAGCTGATGTCTAATAAATATCAAAAGATAGACTTACTTATTATTTTTTTTTTTTTTGCAGTTTTTGGCTGGGGCTGGGTTTGAACCCACTACCTCCAGCATATGGGGCCAGCGCCCACTCCTTTGAGCCACAGGCACCACCCAAGGTAGACTTCTTTTTTTAAAAAAAAACAACCCCAATACATTACAATATATCTAAGATTGGCTACAAGTCCTAAAAGTCTCTTATATAGGGGAAGATGAGAAGTTGTAGCTAAATGTATCTTTATTTACAAAGTATTAATTACAACATTTTACAGAGGTGGCCAATCTGTACAGAATATTTTGTAGACATTTTGTAAAGATTGTAATGAATATTTTGTAAATGAAGATACTCTTTGCTACAATTTCCTATTTCCCCCTATGTTTGGTGAGTTTTGGGACATCCCATAGATATGCAATTATTGACCAGGTTGTACAGAGTTTATTTTCATCTTATTTTGTAGGTAGCATGTGTTTTAGTCTGATTTCTAATGTACGTAGAACACATTTTATGCAGTTGGCTCTTCAATAAATGTATATATAACTAAAAGGGATGTTTTAAATATGAATAATACTAATCTGTAAGGTAAATTTTATATGATAAGATGAGGAATCTCCTTTTTTTCCTTGTTCTTGATAAGTTAGGAGCTTCTCCTGCTTTATTTGTAAATTTGTATTTCACATTGAGTTACTTAAAATGAGAGATCCCTTATAATAGGTAAGAGGTAACTACAGGGGAATGAAATCTTAGATAATAGGATGATGACTAGGAGTTCTTTGTTTCAGGATTTCAGCTAATGCTCAAAATGGAGAGCAAAAGGTAACGGTTAACCCTGGGATGTGGGGCTTACAAAAAGAGCCTAGATTTGGTTCACCTTCAGCACCCACTTGTCACATACAGGATAAATTAGAAAAGAGACTGTAGGTGAGAGTCAGGTGAGAGTTGTTAATCTAGTGAATAGTTAATTCTATGGCATTTCTCCTGTTTCCCCCCAAATGGACCCTTTGTTTCTAGCCCAGGATTTGGGCGTGGCTGCCAGAAGTATAGATTGGTATTTAATTTGGCTATTTAATGAGCTGTGGAATCCTGTTTCCTGATGCTTCAATGGCACCTTCCAGACCGTTCAGTTCCTGAGAGTTTGGAACATACCTGAACATAGACTTGTTCCTGAAAGGGAGGAGAAGGACTGGAGCCAGCTGAGATGGCATGTTGAGTGGAGGAGTAGTGGGGGGAGTCTGCATTTGTCCCTCTGCTGGGGTAAAAAGGCTCACATATTTTGTGGTGTAAGTGGACGTGATGGGAGGTAACCAGGCTTGAATTATCTTGATGAATCCTGCCAAGAAGGGCTGCTTTCCATATGAGGAGACTGTGGGAGGCATAGTGAGAGGTCAGCCTAAGCATGCATCCCCGACATGAGGGAGCTATGCAGGATGGAGGGGTTGGCCTCTTTTTGCTTGCTCTAACTGATGGCCACCCTGCCATGAAGCCACGTAAGAGTGACATACAATCAGCGTCTAGTGATTAACCTAGTGATTCCTAGTTTAATACATTTTAGTTTAGTTGAACAAACCTATAGCGAATACTTAAACAGGGTACGTAAGGTGCTGTGTATAGTAGGCATTTCTTGGAAGGCAAAGATGACTGTGACATTTGCTGTCCTCGGGGACCATCTGCTTTAGTGTATGTATGTTAATCCATGGCAGAATGACATAGATGTTCTTCATGTGGAAGTGGCAAGGCTGTGGGAATGTGGAAAGAGCACTGGTTTCAGGGCAAGCTTTCTGGGTTCAAGGGTGGCTTTGTGGAGAAGACTGGAGTTTGGGATGGACTTTGAAAGAAAAGAAGGATATCATGTGGAAAGAGAGGTATTCTGGCATGAGGGAATAAAGCCATGGAATTAGGAAGAAATAGATAGCTGGGAAGAAGTAATGCTCATTCACCCTGGACAGATGAAAATTTTACTTTTTAGAAAATTATTTCAACCAACAATTTAAGCACACTTGCGCATGTTATAGTTCTTGTTGAAGCTTGGTATTTTAACCTATCATTTGTGTACTTCTTTAGTATTAGTTCACAAGGTGTCTTCCTTTATGACCTGCAGTGTGCATTGTCACATCAGAAACGTTATTCCCTGTAGAACATGGATGGTAATAAGTATCAAAACTAAACTTCTAAGTCCAATCACAAAGTCTGTTACTTTCCTTGATTTAAAATAGTAAAATATAGAGAAGATGATTTTAACATATGATCCTAAGAAGCACTTAGCAGTGCAATTAGTTTCATAACAAGTGATTGTGTTTTAAAGCCTTTCCAGAATAGAAATGAGTATCTTGATGCTAGTGTCACTTTTAAATAGCCATGGCTCCAGTAATGTGTCTGTTCGTGTTACTATCTTAAATATGCCCCGTATCTGTTCATATTACTATACTTCAGATGTGAAAGTCAAAATGAAGGTGTGAAGCGCTTAGCAGACTGGTATGGATTTATGTAAATCAGAAAACACAGACAATCCATTAGTCTCACTGCTGAGACTCTGATGTATTAAATTCAAGTATATATTATTTCCTAAAAGTTTCATGCCTATACCGTCATATCTGCTGATTGACTTTGCCAAAAAAAATCTTTATTTCTCTGAACTCCAGACATATAGCCAACTGTCTTGTGACATCTCCATATGGATATTTAAAGATATATAAAACTTAAAATGCTCAAAACTCAGCTGATCTTTTAACTCAAACTTGTTTCATCTTTAATCTTCTCCATCTAAATTAATGACAAGTCTATTAGTGTTACTCAGAGCAAAAACCTTGGAGTTATTCTTCACTCTCTTTGTTTCACTTCCACAGCTCTCTGCCAGTAGTTCATGTTGACTCTACCACCAGCATACATCTAGAATCTGAATCTGACCACCTTTACTGTTACCTGGTAACTGCTATGATTTCTTCCTTGGATTATTTTAATAGCCTCCTTTGTCTCAGCTTCCTTTCACAGCCTGAAATTTAGCACATCCGTCTAGTCTCAATGCAGCAACCAGAATAATTATATTAAAACATGAGTTAAACCCTGTCGTCATTCAATTCAAAACCTCAGTTGTTCTTTGTTGTAGCCTATAAGGCTGCATGATACTGCTTCCTCTGGAACATCATTTTTTTCCCCCATTGATGAGGGCTTGCTTTGTCATCCAGGCTGGAGTGCAGTGGCATGATCATAACTCACTGTAACCTTGAACTCCTGGACTCTAGCAGTCCTCCCATCACAGCTACTTAGTAGCTGTGGCTGTAGGTATACCACATCATGCCTGGCTAATTTTTCAAATATTTTCATAGAGATGATGCCTCACTATGTTGCCCAGGCTTCTCTTGAACTCCTGGCCTCCCATCCTCTTGCCTTGGCCTCCCAAAGTGCTGAGATTACGGGCATAAGCTTCCAGCCCAACTTCATTTCTTGACTCTTTGTTCACTACCCTTTATTCATGCCTGACCCCGTATTGTTCCTTGAATAGCTGTTGGAGGGCCTTTGCATTTGCTGTTCCCTCTTCCTGGAACGCTTTACCCCTGAACAACTGCTTGACTTATTTTTTAATCTTTCTTGGGTCTTTCTTGTTACCTCCCTAGGGAGACCTTCCTTGACCATTTTATTTAAAATATTCCTCTCCTTCCAACTGCCTTTGTCTCATTAGCAGTTAACCAAACTAACCTACTGTATATTGATGTCTTTTTCTTTTTTGACAAAAACTTGATGAGTACAGAGAATTTTGTCTGTTTTGTTTACTACTGTACCACGAGGCTTAGAATCACTGATGGATTCCAGTGCATAGTTGGCACTTAATGCACAATTGATTGAACAAAAGACAGTAAAGACTTATTGTATAGTCTTTATTAAAACTTGATTTGTCTTTCATGGTCATATTTGGGGGATAATACTATTTTCAAATGTCTGAAATTTAGTTTTTAATTTTTAAGTAATATTTCTTTATATTTACACATAATAAAATGCACTTATTTTAGGTGTATAAGTCAATGATTTTTGACAAATATACACATTTGTGTGGTAACTAATATTCCAATCAAGATATAGAACATCTCCATTACCTTCAGGTTTTTTTGTGTTCTTTTATAGTCATTTCTTTCTCCCCCACCCTCATATCTAGGCAACTATTGTCTGATATTTGTTACTGAATTACTTTTGTCTGCTCTATAAATTTATATGAATAGAATCATACATTATGTGCACTTTTTAGCATGATGTTTTTGAGGCTTGCTCTGTTGTTGTATGTCTCAGTTTTCCTTTTCATTGCAGAATAATGTTCCATTTTGTAAATGTGTCACAATTTGCTTATCCATTGTCTGTTCTTGGACATTTGAATGTGTCCAGTTTTTGTCTATAATGAAGAACACTACTGTGAGTGTTCAGGTACAAGTCTTTATGTAAATATACTTTAATTCTTCTGGGTTAAACACCTAAGAGTAGAAGTGTTGTGTCATATGATGTGTATATGTTCAACTTTGTAAGAAACTGCCTGTTTTTATTCAAATGATTGTACCATATTCACTAGTAATGTCTGAAAGTTCTAGTTGCTCCATATTCTGGTCAGCACTTGATATAATTCCTTTGAATTCAGACATCCTATTTGGTTTGTAGCAGCATCTCACCGTGGTTTTGACTTCATTTTCCTGAATACTAGTGATATCGATACCTTCATTTACTTAGTGGCCAATTACATATCTTCTTTTGTGAACTATCTTATGAAATCTTTGCCCATTAAAAAAAATATTCCTGGGTGGCATCTGTGGCTCAAAGGAGTAGGGTGCCAACCCCATATACTGGAGGTAGCGAGTTCAAACTTGGCCCCTGCCAAAAACTGGAAAAAAAAAAAAAAAAAAAGGCTTGTCATCCAGTTGTAAACTTCTCTGGATACAAGTCCTCCTCAGGCAGACTTTCTTTTGGTCTGCAGATTGCCTTTCTCTTTCATTGATGCTGTCTTTTGAAGAGCAGAAGTTTTACATTTTGAATAGGTCCACTTTATTAATGTATTTTTTGGTGGTCTGTGCTTTCTTTCTTTAGTTTTTTGTTATGTCTAAGAAATTTTTGATTGGCTCCAGGTTGTAAAGACTTTCCTCGAAAAGTTTTTCAGTTTTATCTTTTACATTAGGTCTCTGGTTCCTTTTGAGTTAATTTTATGTATAGTGTGAGGTAAGGAAGAAGTTTCATTCTTTTCCATATTGACTTGTTCTTTTCTTTTGAATTACCTTGAGACTTTCATTGAAATTCAGCTTATCATATATATGTGGGTTTTTTTCCTAAACACATATTATATTGATTTGTATATATATCATGTCAATATCGCAGCTTCTAGTGAGTCATTAACTTTGTTGTTCTTTTTGAAATTGCTTTGTCTATTCTAAGTCTTTTCTATTTCCACATTAATTATAGAATTGACTTGTACATTTATATACAATGCTTGTAGGATTTTTGGTTGACATTGTGTTGAATTTAAGGTCATTTTGGGGTGCATTAACATTTAAATAAGTGTTTTTTCAACCTTTTTTATCTCATGGTGTAGCAGGAAAACCAACGCAGACAGAAGACTCCAGGCACCAGTTGATAGAGGAAGCAGCGAGTTTATTCTGGCCGGGAGACTTGGTGGACTAGTGTCTCAGAAACCGAGCTCATCGACTTAATCTCCTCCCTTTCTCTTATACATTTTTTAGGGCTAGGGTGCACGTGAGAGTCATAAAGGATGTGAGGGACCTTATAAACGTGAAAGTCTTGGGACTCAGGGAAGGTCAGGTTGGCCGGCGCCCTTGACACCAGGCGTGCTACCTGTCTTCAGAGGCGAGGGAAGGTTAAGGAAGTTACAAGGTTACTATCTAGGCCCAGCGCATACCAGGGGAAGGATATACAGATAACAGAGGTATCTTCTACAGCAGAGGTAGGAAGGAGTGTTACAGACGGTTTGGCTAATGCCTATACAGAGTGGGCAGGACAGATCTTTAGCTCCGCTTTACTCTATTGCCTCAATGGCACACTTGAACCTATAGTTAAACTACCATGGCACACTTAAAATTTTGTTGATCAAAAATACGAGTTAAAAAATGTATACATACTGTGCTTTGAACTTCTTTCAAAACTAATTAATGATCTTTAAAAGTTTTCACTCCACTCCTAAGATCCTCTCAGGGCACACCAGTTAAGTCACTGTTCTACATGATACTAAAAATTCCAAACCACGAACGTAGCATACATCCATTTATTTAGATAGTACTTTTAACTTCCCTGAGCAAGGTTTGTAGTTTTCACTTGTGCTGGTCTCTTATGTCTTTTGTTTATTTTATCCTAAGTGAATAGAATCTGAGCTGTATTTTTGAATGCTATTAAAAATGCTATTTTAAAAAGTGAATTTTATAATTTGTTATTACTAGTGTACAAAAACATAATTGGTTTTTATGTGTTGAACTTGTGTCCTGCTACTTTGCTAATTTCTTCATTAATGCTTTTGCCTTTTTTTGTGAATTCCTCAGGATTTCTATGTATACGATCCTGTTAAACACAAATAAAGGCAGTTTTATTTCTTCCTTTCCAATCTTTATGTCTGTTAGTTTCCCTTTTTTTACTGCACAGACTAAGACCTCTAGTGCAATGTTAAATAGAACATTGATTTCAGGGAGGAAGTGTTCAAACTCATTATTATGTATATTAGCTCTAAGTGTTCATAGATGTCCCATATCAGGTGGAGCAAGTTCCCTTTTATTCTGAGAATGCTGAGAGTATTTATTATTCTGTATAAGAATGTTGAATTTTGTCATATGCTTTTTCTGCATCGATGCAGAGATTCAGGGTTTTTTTTTTTTTCATTTAAAATGTGTAACTATGGTGAGTTATATTGATTGGATTTTGAATCTTAAACAGTCTTGGCATTTCTGTGATTAAACCCCATTTGGTCATGACATGTTATCCTTTTTATGTTACACTGAATTTGATTTTCTATATTTTGTTATTGATTTGTAGATGTATAAGAGGGCTTTCATTTTTTGGGAGGAGTGTCCTATGTAGTGTTTGTGTTTCTTGAAAATTCATATGTTAAAGCTTTAACTCAATGCGATTGTACTTGGAGGTGGGGCCTTTGGAAGGTAATTAGGTTTAGATGCGCTCATGAGGATGGGGTCTCCATGATGGGATTGATAAATCCTTAAATAAAGGAGAGACCAGAATTCTCTGTACCTGATGTGAGAACACAGTGAGAAAGCAGCTATCTGTAGGCCAGGAAGAGAGCCTAACCCTCTAACTGAATTGGCTTGCAGTTTGATCATCCCAGCCTCTAGAACTGTGAGAAGTAAATTCTTGTTGAATCACTGGTCTATAGTATTTCATTATGGAAGTGTGAGCTAAGACTAGAGAGTAGGATTGTAAGGTCTTTGTCAGATTTTGGTATGCAGGTCATGATATCTCATTAGATGCAGAAAAAAGCATTTGAAAAAATCTGACAATGATAAAACACTCAACCTAGGAATAAAAGATCATTTCCCCAATATGGTAGAAGATACCTGTGTAAAACCCACTGCAAACGTATTACTTAATAGTAAAAGACTAAATGCTTCCCTTTATGATCAGTAACCAGGCAAGAATTTAATTCTCGCAATTCTATTCAGTATTGTACTGGACCTTGTAGCCAAGATAACTAGGCAAGAGAAAGAAATAAAGTCATGCAGATTGGAAATAAGTAAAACTTTATTTGTTGATGACATGATCTTCTGTATAGAAAATCTTAAGGAATCCATTAAAAGTTGATTAGAATTCCTGAATGAGATCAGCAGGTGTGTGCAAGGTATGCCAGCAGTATGCAGAAATCAATTATATGTCTGTATCCTACCAATGGGTAATACAAAAGTAAAATTCAGAAAACAGTTTCATGTATAATAGCATCAAAAATCAAATAAAAAAATTTTATTTTCAAGAGCAATAGGGAAACTGCTCTGAAAGCAACAAAAATTGTTGAAAGAAATAAATAAAGAAATAAATGGAAAGATATCACATTTTCATGGATCATAGGCCATAATATTGTTAAGATGACAGTACTATCTCAAATGATATATAGATTAAAGTTAATTTCTATCAAAATCCCAGCCTTTTTTCTTTTTCAGAAAAAGCAAAGGTGATCCTAAAGTTTGTACAGAAATTCAGGGAACTCAGAATAGTCAAAACAATCTTGAAGAAGAAGAACAAAGTGAAGGAATCATGTTTCTTGATTTCAAAACTTACTGCAAACCATTCAAAACAGGATGATACTGATATAGTGATAGACTTATAGATCATTGGAATAGGATTGAAGTCTACAAATAAATTTTGACTTATATTTAATTGATTTGTGACAAGGATGTCATGACCATTTAATAGGGAAAGAATAGTTTTTTCGACAAATAGGGCTGGGATAATTGTATTCACTAGTGAAAGAATAAATTTGGACCTCTTTTGTATCTCTGTACACACACACACACACACACACACACAGACACACACACACATATATACACATATATATTTAAAGTAGTAGAGTCTTGCTGTGTCACTAAGACTAGAGTACTAGAGTGCAGTGGCATGATAATAGCTTACTGCAGCCTTGATCCTGAGCTCGAGTGATCCTCTTTCATCAGCCTCCCAAGTAGTTGGGACTACAGGTATGCACCACCATGCTTAATTAAAAAAATTTTTTTTTGTAGAGATGGGGTCTCAGTTGTTCTTAAACTCCTGACCTCAAGTTATTCTCTTACCAAAGCCTTTCAAAGTGCTGGTATTACAAATATGAGCCAGTGCATCCAGCCTATAAATTAAAATTAATATCAAATGGTTTGTAGAACTAAATGTAAGAGCTAAAACTGTATCATTCTTAAAAGAAAACAATAAATTTTCTTGTCCTTGTGTTAGTCAAAGCCTTTTTTACAAGACATTGAAAGTACAATTGACAATAGAAGAAATAAACTAGACTTAACAAAATTAAACATTTTATACTTCAAAAATTTTTTTAAAATAAATGAAAATTATATTTAACAGTGCTCCAGTACCTTGGTCAACATTCTTGTACTTAACCTTTGTTTTCTTTGCTGAAAGCCCATCTTTACCACTCCCTGTCAACATTCTAACTGTTCTTCAGAGTCTTTGATTTCTTCATTGCAGGGCTTTTCTTACTAGGATTTTGCAGTTTTTTTTTTTTTTTTCTTGGAGATGGTTTTACTTTGTCGCTCTTGGTAGAGTGCTGTGGCGTCACAGCTCACAGCAACCTCTAATTCCTGGGTTTAGATGATTCTCTTGCCTCAGCCTCCCAAGTAGCTGTGACTATAGGCACCCACCACAACGCCCGGCTATTTTTTTGTTGCAGTTTGGCTGGGGCAGGGTTTGAACCCGCCACCCTTGGTATATGGTGCCGGCGTCCTACTCACTGAGCCAGAGGTACTGCCCAGAGGTTACAGTTCTTTAAATATTTGCTAAGTCTTCTCTGTCACATTGTAAGCCCATTGATTGCTCCACTCATCTTTGACTCTGGCATTGTTTCTGACTAGCTTAGAAGTTGGCACGTAGTTGATGTTCTGTAAATATTCATTGATTATTGACTCAATTTATAAAATAGAAAGTGATAAGTAAATCTGCCAGGTGCACCCTGATTGCCAGTGTGGCATGTTGAGAGATTAAGTGTATTGTCTACTGGAGGCATCATGTTCTTCTCAGAGACATTTTTCTGCTTGGCTGTAATTCTAGGGTTGTGAACAGATAGAAAAATGTAGTCAATTGATTTGATGTATGCACTGTTCACCCAGTAAAGATAGAAGAAAGAGGGATTGCTGTAGGCCATCTGAGTTGGCACCCTGCTCATTTTCCACTGTAATCCCTATCTTCCCTTTTAGTTTCTATTAACTTTTATGAGAGTCCTCTAGTTTAACCTCTGTTGGTCAGCATTCCCTCCCTCCCTCCCTTCCTTCCTTTTGTCTCTCTCTTTTTTAGGACAGGCACTATTTGTGGTCGCTTGGGGTGAAAAATAAGCCCACAATGGCTTGTGTACAAATGGTTCACATATATTTTCTGTATGCCTTGACTGTGGAGATGGGTGCTACTGGAGGCGGAAGAGGAGCACAGGGGTGTGGTTGCCATTTTAGGTTCTAAGAGGCTTGTATCAGGGTGTTTAAAATAGGGAGGGCCAAATGTGCTTTGCTTAGCACACCTTTAACTGACTAAGCAGTCTATTTTCAGATAGTCTTTCAGATAACAAAAGTCGTCATTGCTTAATTTTATACACTCTTCCACTTATTTATACCTACTGTCATTTGCTCAGATCATCCCTTCAGGATCCATGATGTGCCTATGCTGGAAATGAAAAGATAAAAAGGATTTAATACTTTGTTCCAAAAAGCATTTGGGCATTTGTAGTGAATGTGCTTTTATTTATTTATTTATTTATTTTGAGATGTTGGCGTTACAGCTCACAGCAACCTCAAACTCTTGAGCTTAAGCGATTCTCTTGCCTCAGCCTCCTAAATAGCTGGGACAACAGGCGCCCACCACAACACCCGGCTATTTTTGTTTTTGTTGTTGTTGTTGTTGTAGTAGTTGTCATTGTTGTTTGGCAGGCCAGGTTTGAACTTGCCAGCCCCAGTCTGTGTGGCTGGTGCCCTAGCTGCTGAGCTGCAGGCACAGAGCCATGAATGTACTTTTAAAAACAGCCTCTGAGGGCTGCATTTGTGTCTGATCCTGTGTTTAATAAGGGTAAATGGTTCTGTTTCTTCCACAAATTCAGATTGTGATACTTGTGATACTTGCATCTTTGGAATTAAAATTTAGGAAATAATTATCAGCATGGAAATTCATAGTGTGTTAATTTTCTTAAAGATATATTTTTTCTGTTATGTTGCATAGCTCTGGTATTTTGTGTAGTGGTAACTGAAATATAAAAAAATGGTTTATTGGAAGTTTTTTTATAGTCTTAATCAGTTTTTATTATTTTATAAGGATTAAAACATTGGCATCACAATTGGCTAAAAAATCCAATTTTCCTTCTTTCTTTTTTTTTGCCACTATACTAGCCTTTAGTAAACAGATGATCAGATTTAATCCTATACAAATGAGAGTGCTTCACAGTAAAAATTTGCAGATATTCAGGAAAGGAAAGATAGCTAATGCCTAAAAATTTTCAGGGCCTCTGATGCAGAGTGTTTCATTAATCATCTTCCTTAGCTAATGGCATGCTATCAGCAGTAGTCTGGATAAAATCTTTTTCTTGTTCTGTGGTATTTTTTCTTTCCTTTAAGCCCAATTCCTACTCCCATGGTCTACCCCTACCCAAGCCTCTTTTAGCAGATCTTGACTTGTGTGTGTTTGGCATATCCCCTTGGATTGGCACACATATTTGAAAAATATAGAGCAATTCTTATGTGGTAATTAAATTCAAACTTTGAGGTTTCTTTTTTCACTGGACACTGTTTTGGGTTTAGGCAAGTGGTGGTATGTATCTCTGGATAATTGCTTCTAAACATAGTTTGGTTTATGTCTAAGCTATCCAGGTAATGGACACATGGGTTGTCTTCAATACCTCCTGATATTTTCATACACAATTTCAGTATGGCCTTATGTGGAAATTCTTTGTGGGTGTGTATCTAGGAGGGGCATTGCTGGATCATAGGATAGTGACTTGCATTGACATTTTTTCCCCTCATTTGTTTATGTTTTTGACATAATTTTGTATGATTTGACCATTTAATTATAGACAGAATTTTTTTTTTTATTGTGGCAAAATACACATAACATAAAATTGACTATTTTAGGCATTTTAAAGTATACAATTCGGTGGCATTAAATACATTTCCACTCTTGAATATCCGTCGCCACCATCCATCTCCAGAACTTTTTCATCTTCCTCAACTGAAACTAACTAAACCAACTAAGGAACACCGGTCATTTCCTCTTACCACTAGTCCTTGGTGATCAGTATTCTTTCTGTCTTTATGACACTGACTGCTCTCATATAAGTGAAATCATACACTATTTATTCTATTATGACTGGCATATTTTACTTAGTATAATATCTTCATAGTTCATGTTAAAGCGTATGTGAGAACTTCCTTTCTTTTTAAGGCTGAACGATAATCCATTGCATGTTTATACTACGTGTTGTTGATGTATCCATCTATCAGTGGACACTTCTACTCTTTGGCTGCTGTGAACAGTGCTGCTATGAATGTGGCTATCAGTGTACAAATAAACTGTTCAAACCTCTGCTTTCAGTTCTTTGGAGATGTATGCCCAGAAGTGGAATTGCTGAATCATATGGTAATTTTATTTTTTATTATTTTCCATAGTGGTGCTACCATTTTGTATTCTCACCAGCATTGCATCCACAATTTTTCCATATTCTTGCCAACACTTAATTTTATTTATTTTTTTAGAGACAAGGTCTTCTTGTTCCATTGTCTAGGTTGGACAAGGTCATTGCACATTATAGATTTAAACTGCTGGACTCAAGTGATTCTCTCACCTAAGTCTCCCAAGTATCTAGGACTGTGGCCATGTGCCACCACACCTAGCTAATGTTTAATACATTTTCTGTACAGACAGGGTCATACTATGTTACTTAGGCTGTTGTTGAACAGCTCTCCCCAAGCAGTCTTCCTCCTTTGCCCTTCCCAAGTGCTGGGATTATAGGCATGAGCCACTGTGCCTGACCAAATTAAAAAACATTTTAAAACTGTAATAATTACAATAGCTAACATAACATAGGCACTTACCGTATGACCAAGTGCTGCTGTATAAACTTTATATATAGTATGTAAGTAGCTGTTAGTCCTCAGAATAGGTTTCCAGGATATAAATAGATACTACACCATCAGTTGAGTTCCTAGCATAATAGAATGATAAGCTGGAACTTTGAATTGATGCACCGGTATTCAATACATGCTTCTGTATCTAAAGGAAGTGCTCAGAGATACCTTTTTTTCTTTTCTACCGCACATTAGAAGAATAAGAGTTGTCTTGGGCCACACAGTAAGTACACAAACACTAATGAAAGCTGATGAGCAAAGGAAAAGGTCCACATGTACTTTTTGTGATATCAGACACCCACAGATAAGCCAAACAGTCCTCAAATAATCTGCATGTGGCCCGAGGGCTGTAGGTTGGATACCCCTTCTAGACCTTATGCGGAATTATGGAAAGCCTGTTTCGTGACCTTTGAATCTCTCACTCTCATAGAAGATGTAAGAAAGGGGGAAAGTTTGTCAGGTGAATTTGTCTGCTGTGCTGTGTGTTTTACCTCTGCCTCCCACAAATTAGGGGTGCCTGAATCTTTCATAAAGCCTGGTGGGAGGGGTTTCAGCTAATTTGTAGTGTATGAGTCCTGCAGCTGGTATCATAAGAGACTTATGCTTGACTTATGCCTGGGAAAGCTAAAGTGTTCTGTAGCAGTAGTGTTGGGTTTGAGAAGTATTGCACTCCTGTCAATAGATAACAAGAAGTAACCGCTGTCATTTGAAAAGGAATCTTGCCAAAGGAAATTTCCTGCCAGGTAGAGAGGATTCCAGCAGTTAGGGGATATGGAGTGTGCTGGCAGGGGTCAGACGCTAAGGAGGCATTAGGAGGAAGCTGTCAAGAGAGCAGTGTCTCTGGCAGGATATTTGCAATTGGAGGATCAGGGAAAGTATACATAAGCTTTTTTCTCCCTTTCTAAAAATTGTAATAGATTTAGGGGGCACAAGTTGAATTCTTTTACATGTATATATTGTATAGTGGTAGACTCTGGGCTTTGGGGTACCCATTGCCTAAAGAATCATCTTTATACACTTACCCAGTCTATGTAACACTAGATTATTTTGATGCAAGAAGCAGTCAAGTAAATACTGTCCTATACACCTGACCTTCCTTCCTTTCGCTTGATCCTGATAGGCTCAGAATATTCAGGAAGATGTCAGCAGAGAAACTTGTTGGCAAGAAGAGGAGCATCCTGTGCCTATCTCCAGTGATAATGGCTAGCTCTGGGACAGACCCCTGCTAAGGACACAGATTTAATGTTAAATGTATTTACTTAGGATTTTTTATTATTATTTGGATCTAGTCTTTTTATTTTGGAAAATTTCAAGCATATGGAAATGTTGAAACAGTAATTTAATAAACACTCTATACCCTTTACCAGTTATTCAGATTTAGCTACAAGTGTGTTGTGTTTCAAATGGTTCAGCCCCATCCACTGCCTATATATGCATATATGTACACAAATATTCGTATATATACACAAATATATATACACATATATATGCATATATGGGCTGTGGATGGGGCTGAACTATTTGAAAATTACCATTTTACCCTACATATCATCTTCTTTTCTTTTCTTTTTTCTTTTTCTTTTTTTGTTTTTTTTTTTGAGATAGAGCTTCACTTTGTTGCCCTCTGGAGATGTGCTCTGGTGTCAAAGCTCACAGCAACCTCAAACTCTTGGGCTTAAGCGATTAATTCTCTTGCCTCAGCCTCCCTAGTAGCTGGGACTATAGGCGCCTACCACAATGCCTGGTTAATTTTGATTGTTTAGCAGGCCCAGGCCGGATTCAAACCCACCAGCCCCAATATACGTGGCGGGTGCCCTAACCACTGAGCCATGGGCACCCCCTTGTTTATCCTAAGAATTAAAATATTTTCCTTTGTAATATAATACCATTATTGTATACAGTTCTTTAATGTTGATACAATAATGTATAATATATGTGACACAATTTTTCTGAATTATCTATCTAAAACCAGTCATTTTAAATTTCTGGACTGAGATATAACCATTTAAAGAGGTAATATGATTTTTCTGTTACTTGTGAGGAATAGGAAAAGTCATGAGGATTACTTGAGTTTTTACTCTGGGGCAGGGGTTGGTTTATCACTGCCTAGGTTTAATAGACCAGTAAAAGACAAAACTAAAATGTTTGCTTGAAATCCATCATTTCTGCACAGTCACTGTGTTGGCTACACTTTCAAAAGAATTGGAATACTTTTATGCTTTTCAAGAGTAGTTTTCCTATAGGTAAAACTGACAGAGTGATGGTAATTGTTGAAGCTGGATGATGTTGGCTCATTATCTCTTTTCCTGACCATTATGTGTATTTGTAAATTTTCATAATAAAGAGCTAAATAAAATATTTTTAGAGTCATATATTTTCTAATTTGTAGATTTAGAATGCTAGCAAATCACTTAAGACATTATTCCTTAACATTAGAGGAAACCAATTTATATAACTAAAGCACAATAATGGTTTCAGTTTTGGAATGTTTGACATGTAAGGCACTAGGCTAAGCCTTTTCCACATTCAAACCTCTCCAAGATAAATTTTATTTTTTTCATTAAAAAACAATCATTCTTTGGAGTTCATTATTCATTCTGACAGCTTCTCTTCATCTTGTCTTTAGTTTGTAATTTGTCTCTGAAGTGGAGGAGAGACTGAGCCCAGGGTTGGCACTAATAATGGTGAAGGTGACCTGGGTGAAAGTGTAGGTCTGGGTGAAAGTTCATCTTGGGCTCCAGATTAAAGCTAAAGTTTAAAAGAAGTAAGTTTGAACATAAGGGATTTCAGCATGGTGCAGTGCTGGAGTGTGGCTCTAATTCAAATTTATCAGGTAATAAAGAGTTCTGAATAATCTGGGAATGGTTAATTTTTCCAAAATTAAAACAAAGATAAAGTCATGAATCATAGAATTATTGAGTTTCATTATAATATATTTATTTATAATTTGAAATATTTTTATATTATCTATAATGATAGCTTTGGTATGGGTGTAAATTTTTTTTATACTTTCAATAATTTAATGGAATATTTTTTCTCATAATCTTCATTCTCAAAGTAGGATCCTATAACTTTGTCTTAAAAACAACTTATGATGGAAGTCAATAAAATGTCACTCTAAATGTTCCTGTAAAAATTATATTTACATTAGTGATTTCTGATTGTTAAACACAATATTTTCCTTTTTAAAGTTTATTTCATAAAGTTTTTATGAATTGAATAATCATTAAAAAGAATTGCACTGATAAGTGAGATGATTTTAGTTGGCCTTTGTATGACAGACTGTTTACTTATCAATCTTAGTGTTTCCTAGCAACACAAATTATTCCTGTCTTGGGCATTTTCATGTCTTTCTTCAAACACACATTTGGAAATATTTTATATGACCTGATGCTTGTCCATCTGTCCTGAATCTCTTGACTACTTCTTCATTACCTAAATGTCTTCATTAAACGTCATATTTATACAATATATTCTTTCAGCTTAATAACCCACAGTTTGACTTGTGAATCATTTGACTTGTTAGAATCTTAAAAGAGTTCTGGGAAATGAATTTCTTTTGAGTATTGTGAAGATAAAAGTTATTGAAAATGTGTTATGTTTTCATATTGAAATGTGTATAAAAATACTGCCTTGGGAGGTAGCTAACTACTTTCTTATTGTCCTTGGCCTCTAGGGAGATAGTTTAATCACTTCTGATAAAGACATAGCTTGGTTATATTTTAGCAAATTGACTTGTATTTAATTTAAGTCATAATTTAGGAAAATGCTACATTTATAGAGAATGTTATATTCATCGATTCATTCAACAAATACTTTTTGATCACTTACAACATGTCATGCTCTGTGACAGGCACAGGGTACACAGTGGTGAGTAAAAATATGGGGTCTGTGCTGTCCAGAAAAGAATTGTGGTTGATGGAGAGCATGTAATAAAAGAACCTGATCTGGTCAGGTAGGAGAGCCTTCCCTGAGGAAGTGAGCCTGAGCTGCTGAATGAAGAGGGTGATGGGTTGGGCCACATCTATGGTGCATATTTTTATCTATAATACAAAAAAAAAAAAAAAGAGCATTCCAGTGGCAGCAGCATGTGCAAAGGCCATGTGGCAGAAAGCAGGAGTGATCGGGAGCCTGAGTGCACAGAGTAAATGCCTGCAAGGCAAGGACTTTAAGGAGATTGGTTTTGAGTAAAAACTTCATTCTTTGTAGATGCTTTATAAAATATACAAAATCAGTAACTATCTTTATATTGACTTTTGTGTAGTTGACAAACTTTCTTTTCAGATACTCAAAAGATTTAAAAGATTTGAAGATTCCTTTGAGTTATTTTTTTTTTTTTTTTTTTTCGTTTGGTGCTTTAACCCACAACCTAATAATGAAATCTGTCCAACTGCTTGAATATTAATTAGCACAGTAGCAGGGCCCTCCCATTCTTCCTTGGAATCAGCTTTATTTTCAGACACTTTTAATTAATTGAGAGTTATTTCTTATGTGGAGCTAATATTTTGATTTCTACTGATTGATCCTAGCTCTGTGAGGCAAAACTGAACCAGTCCAAGTTGGTTTTTAACTCTTAACTTAATGAAGGTTACCGGTAGGTAGCTAATATATAGCTTTCTTTTCTACAGAGACTTTTTCCTATCAATGTTCGTTTGAAGTATTTCACCGTTATACAAAAGGAGATGTACTAGTGGAATGTAACAACCTTCCTCCCGTATTTTGCATGTGCTGTTGTCCAGCTTCAGTTATCAGCTCGTGGCTTTGTTTGATGGGTACTTACCGGCCTTCTTTGTCATAGGAAGGCCTTGTACTAGGTGGAAGCTGACACAGTTTCTGGCCTTAAGGAGCTCTCATTCCAGTGGGAAGGAATATAAGAAAATCAACTAAAATAATACAACATAATGCATATAGTTATCTAATTTGTAAGATAATTGTGGGATTATAAAGAAAAAGTACAGGAAGACCATTTTACCCTACTAAGTGGTGGAAGTGGGAGGGATTAGTATATGAGGTTAGGCTCTAGAAACACCTCCAGAGTCTTAGAGAAAGTAAGCAAGATAACCCAAAGTTCATCAAACCTTAGGAAAGCTTCTAAAATGAAAGTTCTTCATTAGTATATAAAATCTTATATCTATATGTACTTATATAAGTAGTTCATCAGACTCTCAAAAAGGTTCATGATACAAAATAGGGCCATTGGTTAGTCCATTATAAGAGATGAAGCAATGGGACTTGGACTTGATTATCAGCTCAAACACTCCTGAGGGTTAAAAAGCCAAAGAGACAGATAAATTCAAATTCAGTCTACTTGATTTCAAATAATCTTTATTATTGCACATAGAAAATATTATATTTTTCTTACAGCTGAAATCTATATGCATTGATTATGTATTTTAAAATATGAAATAATCGGCTTAATTATTATGCTAAGAGAGAGGTGAGGGATTCAGTACCTCCGGAGATGATACATATTATACCCAGAGTAAAAACCCTTCCTTTCTGTCCAGACAGGATAAGGTCCTTATTTAGTCCAGCATAAATGCATGCTGTGTGTACACAGAGAAGTCTTAAAAGAGTGTTTAGAGTTATGTTCAAATTTATCCTTACCTGTACAGCCTTACCAAGAAAGGGTCATTAATTTGAATTTGTTACTTACTGAGATTTGCCTGGCCTGAATTTTGATATTGATGTAGTGTCTTTTAGTATAACTACATGAGAACATAAGCGTATGTGGGTATAGTCTATGCAATTTTCTCTTACTCAGAGCTTTTCCAATCAAGGAAGCAGGTAGTGCTCACATTGTATACTAGACAAACTGGAGGCAAGTGGCTCCACTCTCTGAAATCTTTGCAGCCATTCGTTCACTTTGTACTTGCTTGCATCTGTATGGTACCTGCATCTCTGTGTTTTTTTCTTCTCATGTTCTATATTAGATGTGTGTTAAAAAAGCCATAATGCAGTCCTCTTTATTCATTCAGAATGTTACTTTGTGCTTAAATACTGCAGTTGACTGATTATTCCTTTTATAGTATATGATTTGCTTATTTCTGTTCCTGTTTACTATTTAAGAATTACATATATACTGCAGTCTAGCAAAAATGATCAACTCTGATTAATTATCATAAAGTACCTTGGAAATTTTATTGGCACTTAGCTTTGTGCCACATTTTGAATGTGTATACAATCATTTGTTATGTCTGAGTGTTTGTGAAATAGAATTATTTGATAGTTTGTAGAATTATCTTTTAAAATGAAATAAAGTGATAAGGTTTATTCTTTTGAATTGGTCAGATTTAACAGTTATTAAAATCATTTTCCTCATAAACTTATAAAAGTCTTATTTTTTTTGTGTTTCAGTAATATAAAGAAATGATACCTCTTGTTAGACATGTCCCAATTTGTTGAACATTTTATTCCAATTTCCATTGTGAGATGTAGGTAGGATAGGTGACTATATAAATTATTTGGGATACTTTTTGAAATAGTATGAGAAATTAATCTCAGAATTCTTAGTGCTGCTCTTATTTTTCTTTATTACTTCTGTTTGTAGTACTGAGTACTCAGGGTACTGAGTAGTATAGTGGATAAAACATATAGTCCCAGCCCTAATAAGGAAAAAAGATTAGTGTATACATAACTTGAAGAAATGGCACAAGCAAGGCACAAATAAAACTGAGTGGAACAAAAGTTCTCATATTAGGTTTTTCTTATGGGATGTGATTCTGGAGTTGGACTTTAAGTAAATGGCACAAAATGGGGGGGGGGTGTGTGTGTTGGGAAGAGCACATTTTAGATTGAACAGGTAACACAAAAAAGGCAGAGAACTTTCAACTGCTGTGTATGGTTGAAGAACCTTTGGTGGTCCTCCGAAGGAGCAGAGGAGGAACAGTTGGCAGTTGGACTGCACTATCCAAAATTGGGATTGAAAAGTATCCAATGTACTCACCCCTACTATGAAACTAATTTAGGGTTTTCACATGAATGCTGTAACCCATTTGCCACCTAGGAATAGGGGGAGGGAGGAAAGGGAGGGGAGGGAGGGGGGAGGTGGGTGGAAGGAGGGGGATTGGTGAGAATACATTTGTGGTGCATCTTACAATGGTATATGTGAAACTTAGTAAATGTAGAATGTAAATGTCTCAACACAATAACTGTGAAATTGCCAGGAAGGCTATGTTAACCA
>CAUYPK010007403.1:0-15390 GCA_963574355.1 Loris lydekkerianus | reverse complement strand
TAAGTGAGCTATTTTACTTAACTTTTTGTGGTTTCTGAATGATTACACCACTTAACTCCAGCTTGGTAACAAAGTTAAACTGTTGTCTCCAAAAAAACAAAAAATGCCGCGCGCCCCCCCCCCCCCCAAGCCCAATAGATGACTATAATAAACATTAAGAAAGAAAAGATGAGTTTAAAAAACAATATAATGATATTCTAGTTGAAATATAAAAAAGCTTTATGTATAAAGACTTTCAGGAAAAGCTGGATGAATATATGTCAAATAAACATACATAATATGAGTGGGAGGATTACAGGTAATTTGTATTTTTTTCTTTATATTCCTACATATTTCTTACATTGCTTAATAAGAATGTGCTATTTTTATAATTATATAAACAAAGTTCATTTTTTGGAAAAAAAAAAAAAAAGGTCAAAATTGAAGGGGAGTAGACTGAATAATATAATGCACATCTAGGTAATAACATATTACTAAGCCATGAAATCTTACAGGTGTGAGCCATTGCACTCAGCCAATGTTTTAAAGTCATCTAAAACATTAATTGTTGTGGTATTTCATTTTGTGGATTTAAACTAACCTTCATCAGTTAAACAGAGTGTCTGATTTTTATTCATTTCTGTGAAAATCACTGTCTTTAATGTTACTTAGACAAGTAGGTAACAGGGACAAGGATTCTAACAAATTGTTGCAGGAAAGAACAATTAAGAAATAATAAATTGTTTCTTTTTTATACTTTATGAAATCTATAAATGAAAAATTTAGCTCTTAGAAACAAAGTTTAGTGTGAAAATACTGGCTTTGAATCTGTAGCATATAGATGAAATTTAAGAAAGTAAAATCTTTTTTTGTGTAGTTTATGGATCACACATGGTCTTAATTCAAGTAGATCATTGTAGTACTAAAATATTATTTTAAATCATAAGACAATTTAAGAATTGGCTCGGCGCCTATAGCTCAAGTGGCTAAGGCACCAGCCACATACACCAGATTGGCGGGTTCAAATTCAGCCTGGGCCTGCCAAATAACAATGATAACTACAACCAAAAAATAGCCAGGCGTTGTGGTGGGCACCTGTAGTCCCAGCTACTTGGGAGGCTGAGGCAAGAGAATCACTTAAGCCCAGGAGTTGGAGGTTGCTGTGAGTTGTGATGTCACTGCACTCTACCCAGGGCCATAGCTTGAGGCTCTGTCTCAAAAAAAAAAAAAAAAAAGACAATTCAAGAATTTATGAGCATTTTTATCAGCCATTGTTGATTTTTATTCTGATACTCTAGATGTAGCTCTGCCTCTTGCCTCAGCCTTTTTTTTTTAATTAAAAAAATTTTTTTTTATTTTTAATTTCAGCTTGCTTGTTCATTCTTCTTCATTTGAAGTATTCTTTTTTGTTGTTCATTTTCTTCTTCCTCTGGCGATGCTCTGTCCTGCTGTTTTTGATGTTAATAGAGACGGGGTCTTACTCTGGCTCACTGCTGTTCATACTGGTCTTGAACCTCTGAGCTCAGGCAATCCACCCGCCTCGGCCTCCCACAGTGCTGGGATTATAGGCGTGAGCCACCACGCCCGGCCTCTTGCCTCAGCCTCTTTTCTAGCTGTCTTGAAATATATATTATTATTAGCTATAGTCACTCTATGAGTTCTGGTGTTCTTATGATACAGTAGGATGACTATAACTAATAATAATAATATATTTTTCAATATTCTATCTAATTGTAAATTTGTATCCATCGACAAACCTGGATTTTTTTCTTTATTCCAGATTGTGAATAAATCACACACCTATTGTGTCATAACAGTGCCTTCCTACAGACTTTAACCCCCAGCTTCTTAGAGGGAAGAGAACTGTTTGCTATATGGGCTCAGCAGATGTCTTCCAATTTAATGTCTTTTTTTCCTTTTTTGAATGGAAAGAGAAAAATGCCAAGAATGTTGACTTTTTAACTTTGTAAAGTCTCATTCAAGATTTGATACTTAAGAGGAAAGGCTTCTAAAATCAGGTAACAAGCTAGTTTTTGTGTCTTCTAGTTTGTTCACTCCACCCTTCTTCCCCCCCCCACCAGAGGAAATGAGTTAAAAGTGACAACTTTACTTTGAAGTGTAGACCCCCACTTTAGTGTTTCCTTCTTACTAAGTAAGATATACTCAAGAGATGTACTTTTATTAGTATTTCTAAAATTCAAAACTACCAAACTAAAGAGGCTTGATACAGTTATATGTAAAGTCTCAGGCATCAGTGGGTTAACAGCGTCCTTTTCTTTTTAACATTTTATTCTGACGTAATGTCTTTTTTATTTTATTTTATTCATTTTTTCTTTTTTAGGTGTTCTCTCAGTATGTTGCTCATGCTATATGCTGGGGTCAGGCGTTTCTTCCCCCTCAGCCTCCCAAATAACAGGAACTACAGTTGCAGTATACACCCAGCTTGACATAATTTCTGACTTAAGAAAAATTTACAAAAGTAGCACAGAGAATTTCATATACTTTTCATCTAGGTTTCTCAGATGTTAACATTTTACCACATTTGCTTTATCCTTTCTGTCAACATTGTGTATACTGGGTTTTTTGGAGCAGTTTAGAAAACTATGTTGTGGACATCTTGCCGCTTAAATACAGTAGTGTTTATAACCTAACCACAAAGTTGCTCTCACATGACATAGTACAAAAATTGGAAATCAGGAATTAACATTGATACAAGCCTAAAACCTAGTTTTCTTTCACTTTAATAATTTCTAAGTTTTCTATAATTTTGGGGGAGAATAAGAGAAAGTTCCAGATTAATATTCTATAAAATTTTTGGGCTGGTCAGTTTTTTCTTTTTTAGCTTTTCATGGTCTCCATTTTTGCTCTGTTTTATGTCTCAGTAAAAACTTGTAAACCTATTTGGGTCTGGTGAAGCTGTGTTGTCCCAGTTCTTGGGAGGCTGAGGCAGGAGGATCACTTGAGCCCTGTAGTCTGAGGTTGCAGTGAGGCACAGTGATGCCATTGCACTCTGGCTGGGGAAACAGAACAAGACTATGCCTCAGAAAAAATAATATAAATTGATAATGGTTAAAAATTACACATAGCATCTGAAGTAAATGGGAAGCATCTGACACACAGAGCCTTAGAATATGAGAGAAGAATAAAAGATCTTTTGAGACTTTCTTTGTTATTGGTAACTGTTTCGAACATGAAAAATTTAAACTGTCAACTATGATTATCTTCTTTTGATAGATTCTGTCATTCTTAGATCTTGTTACTTCTATGCTATACTATACCTATAAAGTTTAGCTTTATCAAGAAGGTAAGATTTTTATTATTTGTTTAAGATTTATACCTTTCTCCCCTTTAAAACTTCACATTTTGAGGGTTAGTGCCCATAGCTCAGTGAGCAGGTGCTGGCCCTCACACATGCTGAGGCTGGTTGACAATTGCAACAACAACAAAAAAAAAATAGCTGGGAGTTGTGGCAGGTAGCTACTTGGGAGGCTGAAACAAGAGAAGCGCTTAAGCCTAAGAGTTTGAGGTTGCAGTGAGCTGTGACACCATAGTACTCTACTGAGAACGACAGAGACTCTGTCTCAAAAAAAAAAAAAAAGAAAAAGAAAAAATCAATTAGAAATCTATTGCAGTAATTCATAAGTGAAAGCCAGAATTAAAATCAGTAGAGAGAGAGAGTAACCTGAAGAATAACATCAAAGGAGGACTTTTTTGGTGGGGGAACAGCTTTTGCCCCCTATGTTACAATAAAGAAAAATTGTTAAGATGTGGTTATAGAATTTTAAGAACTGACTCATTGGGCTGTGTAATTATACAAATGGGAAATTTATAAAGAGGAGTTTATTTGGGGGGGGTCTGAATCTCACCATGTCGCCCTCAGTAGAGTGCTGTGACATCACAGCTCATAGCAACCTCAAATTCTTGGGCTATAGTGATTCTTTTGCCTCAGCCTCCCAAGTAGCTGGGACTAAGGTGTCTACCACAATACCCAGCTATTTTTTTGTTGTAGTTGCCATTGTTGTTTTGCAGGCCCGGGCCGGGTTCGAACCCACCAGCCTTGGTGTATATGACTGGCACCTTAACCACTGTGCTACAGGCGCCGAGCCAAGAGCAGCTATTTTTAAAGAAAGGATGACATTTATTTTCTTTTACATTGAATTTAACTGATGGCTGAACATCCAACTGGGCAGTTTTTCATTTATTAGATTTTGTTTACAGTTACTTCACTGTAACTGAGGAAAAATCCTTAGGTAATACGGAGTTTCTCCACTGTAATCATTTTAGAAACTTCAGACTACATGACATATTTCATAATACAGAAGTAGAGTTGTATAAGCATTTTTAAGAAGTTAGGGATTACTATAAACTAGAACTGATAATTAAGATTCTTGCTATTTTCTATTAAAGTTTTATCATCTCATTACATATCATAGGTAAATGATAGTTCTCAGAGTTGCTAACACTAAAATAGCCACAGTGAACTTAATAATTATATAGCAGTTTAGTCCCTTAACATTGACATTAGTGAATATAAGGTCATAATGTTTGACCTTGTATATGCCTATTTTAATTGTTTTTCCTTTATATACATAGATTAGAAAATACTTTGTCTTTGAAACTATTTTTTTTACATTCTTAAAACTAAATTTTCTTTCAAAATACATGTTGAAAATAAATAATTCTGCCATTTCTGAAATTCAAAGGTAAAGAATATTTCACCATACTGCAGAAGCTTTTGTGTTATATATATTTTGAATTATCTAGGCAATAGCTGAAATTCTCCCGTTAGATTTATGGCCTAATTGTTGACTCTTCATATCGTTATGAGAAATTCAGAGCTCGTGGGTAAATTAAATTTTTCAAATTTGTTAAAAGTGAAACAAAAACATTTTGAGAGAAATTATGGTTGATTTGCTATTGACAGATTTGTGCTAATGTGGCAAGAAAATATCCATGGAAACACCAGGTAAAGTTAATTGTTCGTTGCACCCTCATAAAAATCGTTTGTACTTATTCCTTTGTTAACTTTTTTAAACAGTAAATTAAGTTGAAAAGCCCCTGTTTTATTCTTTGCTCTGGTAAACATTAACCTTAAACACCAACATTTTTCTGTTACCTTCTGTGTCTATGAGCTTGCAGAACTTTGGCTGAGCAACAGAACCCTCCCTCCCCACCTCCCCCAACTCACCCTTTCTGTTTAAAATACATGGTAGAGATATATATCTCCAAAGTATTGTAAATACTTTGAATATTAAAACTCTTAATATGTTTTGGGAAGTGGTATGGAGAAATTGAAGACAGCTTTAATTATTTGATTTTTTAAGAGCCTGTTTTGTTAATAAATTGGCTGCTGGCAAGTCAGGCGGTAGCCATTAAACAAACTTCTACTGCTGACGTTAATTTACAGGGGTCAACAGGACAAAACTCTACGACATGATAGCTGATCTGGGAGATGATGAGCTGCCCCACATCTCTTCAGGAATCATTAATCAGTCTAGGTCAGCCTCTACTAGAATGACTGATCATGAAGGTGCAAGAGCAGAGGAAGGTACAAAAATTCAGCTACCATGTTTATTTACATTTCAGAAAGCTGTAATTCCAAAACACATTTTAATATTGCAAATTTACTGCTGTTTAAGATGCTGATGATCGTTTTATATGATCTTCAGAAAAGGTGTTGGGCAAGCTCTTAATATAGGGATTGTCTTAGGAATTTTGAAATTTTGGGGCTTCTATTTCATTATATTTTGTTCTTGTTTTTAATGTTTGGAGTTGTTTCCATCATAGGTCAATTCAGAGTACCTTTCTTAAATCTACCTTTAACTTACAGATGTAGTTAGTAACTGGAAAATAGTAATTTATAAAAATAAGCACTAAATACATAGAAAAAAACAATTGTTATATTCTTTAAATTTAGCAACTAATAACTACCATTTCCTAGAAGACAACTACAAGCATCAGCCCTTGTGCTTGAAACATTATATATATTCTAAAAATATGTGACTTTTACCTAATTTAATCATTTTAGACTTAGCCAACATCGTTATTCCTTAACTTTGGTAGCAAGTATGTATTAACGTCTAATGAATGTTCTAAAATTTGCCTACTTCAAAAATGTGTGGAAAATGAAAGTACTAAATTTTTTCTAGAATTCATTTTAGCTGCTAATATACCTGAATAGTTTATTCTAGGTCTAGTTACTTACAATTCCAAGTAGTAAATGTGAATTTTTAATTAGAGTATTGTAATGTGTAAGATATAATTTATTATCTAACAATTGAATATAGATTGAATTCCATTACTGTTTCTGCTTTTGCTGTATAGGGGGATTTGTTTGATGCCCTAGTCAAACAATTATTTTTTTTGCAGTTTTTGACTGGGGCTGGGTTTGAACCTACCACCTCCAGTATATGAGACCAGTTCCCTGCTCCTTTGAGCCACAGGCGCTGCCCCTAGTCAAACAATTTTAAATACCCTTTTCAGATTTCCCTAATAATATTTTCCTTACAGTTAAATATTTCTGTATTCCCTCACTTTAATTTACAACTAACCTATATCTGTAAGAAAATTTAAGGGAAGATTTAAAAAATCACTAAAATAATGAAATCAGGGTAAAATGAATGAAAAGTATAAAACAGTGTCTGTTAATTCTTTTGGATCTCATTTCCCCCAGTGAGCTATTTTCCTGTTTTACTTAAAAAATATTTTCTAAATACACATCAACTCCATTATTTTTTCATTTTATGCATTTAGTAGTGATTTAGCTTCTTTAGCTTTTTTTGGTCTATTTTACCAAATAATGCCCGGTACAGCTTGCTAAAATTTTTATAATTATATTTAAACTGCAGATTTTACAGTTTAGGGTTAAGCCATTTTAACGGCCATATTAATGGTAATATCTTTTAAATGTTTCAAGCTAATAACATGGAAAAAGCCAGTCAAGGCCCATCCTAAACAAAAACCAATTTAGAGCTCTGTGTGTGTGTGTGTGTGTGTGTGTTAGTGTGTACATATGTGTTTTAAAGAAAAAATATAAGTCAGTGGTTTCTTTTTTAATGGTAGGAGAATGGAGCAGGGGCATGGGGAGATTTGTTAAGTTTGGACTTCATTATACTTTTCAAAGGGTAAATCCTAATAGAAATTTGTTACTTAAAGAGATTTGAGTTTAAGAAGGAAACATTGGAGTTCATAATCTACTTTCAGTGGCACTCCTCCACTTTATACTTTGCTTTTGAAGTCCATGTTATAAAGAACTAATGTCTTTTTTCTAGGAGAGTTACTTCTACATTAAACCCTTCCATACTATTGTCAATAAAGATTTAAGACACACCATGTTGCCACTGGCATAAATAGAAATCAGTTACTGTCTCCTTTGGGTTTGATAAAGCTGGAGGAGGAAGGAAGAGTTTGAAATGTGAGCTACAGGTTTCCTTGTTCAGAGTGCCCATAAAAAGTAAGATGAAAAAGACCTTGTTATAAGATTCTGTTTCATAGACCCATGATACCAATATTCTTATATTCCTTGATGAAATCTCTTTGGCTACCTGATGAAAAGTATTAGAATTTCCATCATTAAATTAAAACTACTTTGTTTAACAATTTTATTTTCTTTGAATTGCTAATGACATTTTTATGTCATTTTTATATAACCATGTGCTGTAGATAATTATATTAATGTTAATGAATTTGTAGAATAGAAATTAATTGCCTCTGCAAGGAAGCAAGGGCAAACAAATTGAGTACCTATTGTGATTAACATAAGCCACAGGGATTGGTGATATGAAAAGCAGAAATAATAACGTAAAAGATTTTTTACACATAGATATGTAAGTAAATTTCGAGTAAACAGTATAGCTTGCTATATATATGGATAAATACGTCTGTATATAAAGAACAGAAATGTAATCATGATTAATTTGAAATCAGTATGCTAATTTTGTATAAAATGCAATTAATCTAAAACTACAGGAAAATTAGCTAATATTGTCCAGATACTGTCCTTCACATGTCCTGAAATTAGTCAGTGTCTGAATCAGAAGTATTCCTGCACAAAGATTATATAATAATACAAAGTAATTTGTTATTGTAAAGTTACTTTATTGGGCTTTTATTAAGATTTGTGTTAGTAATCATTTATATCATTGTGAATAGGAGGAATTAGTGGCATTTTTATTCTAACTTTTCTTAGAAACTAATGTGAGGTTAAAGAAAAAATATTTCTTTGTCCTAGTGAAAAATGGTTGGAGTAAAATATTATCTAATGACTTTTAGATAATTGTTCTTAAACATAATAATAAACTATTGATTTTATAATTCCTAGTTGCTTCTGATGTTACCAGAACTGCATACTAGATATTGGTAGGAAAGATCAGTGCTTCGCATTGTTCAGATTCAATAAGTATCATCATTTAAAGATTAATTAAATACTATTCAGTATCCCTATGTGTATATTTTCTGTCATATGCTTTCAGATTTACTGTAGATTAGTTGCTGATCACAAGTTCATTTTAGGACCCTGAGTCAAAAATTATATAGATTACTTTGATAGAGGATAAAATAATAAAATAATGTGATACTCTAAAGATGAATTTTACTTTGGTCATATATCATTTTTCATAGGAATTTTTTAAAATTAATGATCAGCTTGAGGTTTTTGTATGTTCGTTATGCTATGGCTGTTACAGTGAAGTCTTTAGGTCATGGTGCAGTCAGTTATTGCAGAGTTTAATTGAGTAGTGGTGTATGTATGGGGAAAAAAACATTTGAAGTAATTTAATTGGAACTGCTAATATTAACATAGAAAGCTGAGAAAAGTAAAATCTTTCACCTGAGTTTATTTTTAAATTGAAATGGCAAATAATTCTGATCAGAAACTTAAGGTTTTAGAGTTAGTTAATATAGGTTAGTTGCTTGGTTTTAGAAATGTCAAGGTAAATAAAGGGGACATTAAAATAAATATTATAATCAGAGATTTACAGCTGGAAGACATTCTGAAGATTGCATGGATTAGCCTTTTACAGAAAGGAAACTGATATTGTTGGTGGTTGGTAAACTGCCTTCTCCCACTTAGACTATGGCTGTTACTGAAGGAATCTGAAAATTAAGGCTTCTTTCCAGTGATGTGATACTATATAGCAGACTATTTGAAAACCATTTACATTTGAATGTTTATATTAATTTTTTTTTACCAGAGACTGGAATGCCTCGCCCTTCTTTAGAAAACAGAAGGACTTAGCAACAACCTATTATATTTTTAAAATACTGTATAAGCTACCTTGAGGTTGATGGTAGTTTTCCCCATGAATAGCTGAAATCTGATATGTACTCCATTATTTAATCAAAATTTGCTCTATTTCTTATTTAACATATCAATTCTAGTTACAATTTTATAGGTGTAATAAGAGATTTAAACAGACAAAGTTTTCATGCCCCACCTCCTACTCCAGAGTGATATATGTAGTGCACATTTGATTTATGGAATTACTATGTCGTAATTCCAACATATCTGTTTAGTACTGTTCAATAACAGGATTTTTGAGTGGAAGTGGGAAAATAAAAATTATATTACTAAATGTTCTAACTGTTAAGTACTTAAGTTTTCCCCACAATATTGTCTTGTACTGTATAATTTTTCAGCATTTAAGAAGCGGTTTTGTTCTTTATAGCTGAACCAATAACGTTTCCATCTGGAGGAGGCAAGTCATTTATTATGGGTTCTGATGATGTTTTGTTAAGTGTACTGGGCCTTGGAGACCTTGCAGACTTGACGGTAACAAATGATGCAGACTATAGTTATGATGTAAGTGCAGTTTTATTTTTAATTTTTTAATGATTTAATAGAAGGCTCCTTATTTTTTGGAATCACTTATAAAAGAGAATTAATGTCAAGGTGCATGGAAAAAGATAAGTTTAAGTGTGTCATTGTGTTAATTTGAAGTGACATGTAGTTTTTCTTTTGTAACTATTATCTTTGTGGTATTTATATTTTTCTTAGGCATTTTGGTGGAGTAGCTATAAGTTTGGGATGATTACCTTCACATGTTGATCAATAAATACATCTTGAGTAGTCAACTCTCAATTATCTAAAATGAAGCCATATTTTATTTTTAATAAGAAAAAGTAAATAACCTGAATCATTTGTCTTCAGAATACTACTTAAAAAGCTTGTTTTATTTTTGAACTTTTATTTTCTTAAGGGTATTGTTAAAGTTAGCTTGATTATTCCCTTAGTACCTATTAACACCTTCATATTAGGAGTGGGGCAAGGATGGAAGGAGTGGGATAGCCAGTGTTAGAGGTGAAACTTGTCTTGGATTTAATTTTTTCTGAACATTTAACATTCAATTGAGAGTTAACTATATACTTCTTTAGATATTTACAATAATTTTAGTTTTTCAGCAAATCCATTTTTTTCTTTTTATACTTTAAAAAAAAAAACAAAAAAAAAACCCATGTTAGCATGCTTTTTAGAGACAGCCCTTGGTAGGCTGGATTATTCTCCTTAGTACTTTTTAAAGTATATAAGCAATTAAATTCTAGTAAACTTTTGACTACTTTAAAAGTGGTTTTACAGCTTGTCTTAACAGTTGGAGAAATGATACTCTATTAATATTCAGAATTATGAAAAGTGGGATGAAAACGTTCTTAAAGGATCTTTAGTTCAGACTTTTAGAAAGTAGCTTAACTTGCTGCCTTTAAAATTTTCACACGCTAGTAAATTTTCCTAAATGATAACCGAACTGTTAATACAGTGCCCTTAGGTATTTGGTAATAATTTTTATGTAAGTTTTTTTTTTGTTTGTTTTCATGTAAGGTATTGCAGCAGTGGTAGATATATTGTTCTCATTTGAACATTTTATAGGAGCTTTGGGTTTCGCATGATAATTAGGTAAAATCAGATTAAGGAACTCTTCATTTAAACTAGGTATTTGTAAAGCTTATGAAGTTCTGAGTTCTTATTAAGTGATAAAGATGTGTTATAAAATTTTTAAGGCACATTAAATTTCCACTGGACATTTTAGCAAAACAGTTTTAAATATATGTATTAAACATCTCAAAAAGAAACAATCAGAAACTCCACATGCCAACCAGTTTACTACTTTTACCACTAAATATCGCACTCTTTCTTTTTAGTTGCCTGCCAATAAAGATGCCTTTCGAAAGACATGGAACCCCAAGTATACACTACGTAGCCATTTTGATGGAGTACGGGCATTAGCTTTTCATCCTGTAGAACCTGTGCTGGTTACTGCCTCTGAGGACCATACCCTGAAACTTTGGAATTTACAAAAAACAGTTCCTGCCAAAAAGCAAGTATATTAATGTTAGCCCAGTTTTTTTGTTCCAATTTTGCTAACATAAGCAGTTTATTCCTCTTTATTGTCCCATATCTTTTATGTACACATTTGATCTAGCTACTCTTTAGTATCAGCCAATGATTTATGATTATTTAATTGCCTTCTCTTCCCCTTCCTTTTTTCCCCCTCTTTTAGGAGTGCCTCTTTAGATGTAGAGCCCATCTACACATTTAGGGCCCACATGTAAGTTTTATTGAATTAGTACTTAATTAACAACCATAATTATTAATTGTTACTAACTTTATAACCTCAAAACGTAGAATTTTCTGTGTCTTATTTTAGAGAAGACATGTTTAATAATTAGTAAGAATATGAATATAATAGTATTCAAATGTATACACACATTCACCTAAAACAGTTTTTACATGTTATATAAATTCAGCCAAGGAGAAATAGGGATTTGAGTTTCTTATGATTTATAGGTAATTTTTTTCTTCTCTTCTTATAATAGTGGCCCTGTTCTGTCGTTAGCGATTAGTTCTAATGGAGAACAGTGTTTTAGTGGTGGTATTGATGCAACCATCCAGTGGTGGAATATGCCTAGTCCTAATGTGGATCCATATGATACATATGGTAAGTAAAAGGATCATAATGTATTTTTGGCTTATATGGAGCTGATAAAACTAAATACTTCAACTATTGCTATAAGATTGTTTAAACATACAGTTTTCTTTCCATTTCCTAGTTATATGCTTTGTTGAAGAGGAAGAATTAGGAAATATCATGCTATGAGTATTTAAGCTTGTTCCCTATGTTGTCCCAAAAAGCATATTAGTCTGTATTTATTGAAATGTTAATTAATTTCAGTACTAAAAAGAGAAGGAAACAAAATAGTACTAAGGTAACTGCTTTTTGAATTTAAATAGCTTTTATATAGTTAAAGAATATGAAGTAGTCCAGGTGCAATGGCTCACACTATAATCCTAGCATTTGGGGAGGCTGAGGTGGATGGATTGCCTGAGCTAAGGAGTTCGAGACCAGCTTGAGCAAGAACTAGACTTCATCTATAAACTAGCCGGGTGTTGTGGTGGGCACCTGTAGTCCCAGCTACCCAGGAGACTGAGGCAAGAGGATCACTTGACCCCAAGAATTTTAGGTTGCTATGAGCTATAGCACCATGCCACTCTACTGAGGGTAAGAAAGTGAGAGTCTTGTCTCAAAAAAAATTTTTTTTATATGTGTACATAAAATTTATATATATATGAAGCAAAAAACAATGGAAACAGAGGAACAATAAGGGTATAAATCAGCTTTTAGAGACCAGAAAACTACTTAATTAAATTAATTAATTTATTTATTTTGAGGCATAGTCTCACTCTGTTGCCCTGGGTAGAGTGCCATGACATCATCATAGCTCATAGCAACCTTAGACTCTTGCGCTTAAGCTATCTTCTTGCCTGAGTTTTTTCTCTTTTTTAGTGAAGACTGATTCTTGCCCTTGCTCAGGCTGGTCTCGCACTCCTAAGTTGAAGCAATTCACCTGCCTTGGCTTCCCAGAGTGCTAGGATTATAGGTGTGAGCCACCACACCTGGACATCTCTTTAATTTCAAAATAGAAAACAAAAACCCTTTGACTTAAAAATGAAGCTTTTAGAAATCTATTCTTCAGAATTATCTACTCACATGCATTCAGATAAATTTATAAGGTCATTGTCCATAATTATAAAAAAAAGTTCACGGGCTCTTTGTTCTTTTTATTTAACACGTACTTGGTGCCTGTGTTTGCCAATCATAGTGGTAAGGACAAAATCAAGAAATAATAATTTAGTCTAGTAGAAAAGATAGACAGTAAGTAAGGAAGGACCTGGCATCTTCAGTTATAACTTATGATAAATGATAAGAAGATAGAATTCTATGAAATAATAACTATTTGGGGTAAGTAGTCAGGAAAAGCCTATCTAAAATAGTGACATCCCAGTTAAAATCTGAAGAATAAAAAGGAGCTTTCAGTTTTAAGCCAGGAAGTGATTTGATAAATGCAGTTTAAAAAGGTGATTGTGACACTGTTGTAAAAGAATAAATTGGGTTGGGAAGAGTAGAAACAGAAATACCAGCTGGGAGGCTGCTGTGAAGTAGTAGTTCAGTAGACAAGGTGAGAGTGGTGATACCAGAGCAGTTAGAGTGTGTTTAAGTTCCATTAGGGAAATGAGGGTAGAATAGACAGGATTTATTGGCATACCATATTGAGTAAATAAAGTGATAGGTAAATGACCATTGGTTTGGTCGCACTTTTTTAACGAATAGCTTTATTGAGATATAACTTATCATAAAATTCACCTTTTGAAAGTGTGCAATTCAGTAGTTTTTATGGTGTTTATAAGTTTGTAAAACCGCCAATCCTGGGCTTTTAACATGTATAATTGAGTGTGTGATGGTAGCATTTATCGAAGTGAGGGCAGAATGGGTTTGAGATTTAAGATGGTGAATTGGATTTTAGTCATGTTAAGAGAAAACAGTATTAGGTTTTCAATACATAAATATGGAGCTCAAAGTTATCTGGGTTGGAGATTAAAATATGAAGAGTCTTCTCTCTATATACAGATACTTTAAGCTGTAATAATGGATGATGAAACATAGAAAAGAGTGTGTTCTGTAGGGTAAGAAGAGACACCAACCTGGGACAGAAGCCCTCAGTAACTCTGACATTGATAGGGTAGCTAGAGCAAGAGCGTCAACAGAGGAAACCCAAAAGGTGGGACCCAAGTAGGACAAGTGCAAGAGAGTATGGACTCGTAGATGCATACCAGAGTAGCCCATTTTGAGAACAAGGAAGCAGTCCACACTTAGAGGTGTTGCTGAGAGATGTAATAACATGGAGACAAAGGCTTTTTCTCATAAGATGGCAAATACCTACGTTTGGGCCAGATAGAAGTTAAGACTCTAGGGCTAAAACCAGAGGATGAAGGGACCTCTGGATAACCTTTTAAGTCAGACTGTATGGATAAAAAGCAGTTTAACAGGAACAACCACAAAACAAAAAATAGTTTGTAAGCTCAGCCCCTGTAGCTCAGCGGCTAGGGCGCCAGCCACATACACCAGGGCTGGCAGGTTTGAACCTGGCCCGGGCCTGCCAAGTAAGTGACAACTACAACAAAAAAATAGCCAGGCGTTGTGGCGGCATCTATAGTCCCAGCTACTTGGGAGGCTGAGGCAAGAGAATCACTTAAGCCTAAGAGTTTGAGGTTATTTTGAGCTGTGATGCAATAGCACTCTACTGAGGGGGACATAGTGAGAGACTGTCTCAAAAAAAAAAAAAAGTTTGTAGCATCAAAGTAAGCATTTGATGGAATTGAGGTCATCGTTGATGATCTTAGCCAGTATTCTTTTCTCCTGCTTAGTGGAAGGAATAGAGTTAATGAAAATTTTTTTGTGCAAGTTGAGAGATTGGGATTTTTCTTTACTTTTTTTTTTTTTTGGCTATAGTACTGATACCAAGGAGGGGAATTTATATAGTAGAGAAACAGTAAACATGAAAGCAAGTTAGTGAATTGAATGGAATTCAGGATACATTTGATAGAATTAGCTTTTGATAGGAAGGGAGACAAATTCTTATTTGTGTCTGGATGGTAGGACATGGCTTTAGTGATTTACAGACTGGATGGCAAAAATGTGGGGTAAGGGTTCCTATTTGAATGCTGTAATTTCTGACTGAAGTATGAAGGCATAATCATTTATAAGGAAGGGAGGTTGGAAACTGAGAATAGTGGAGATGCTAAGAAATATTCAAAGGAAGTGGGAAGTATTTACTAGAAAAAAATTGAGCAATCATGCTCAATGTTGTTAGCTATCACATGTCCATCAATTGATGAATGGACAAATACTGTGTGGTATAATGGAATATTATTTGACACTTAAAAGAAGAGCATACTACGACACGAATAAACCTCGAAAGAACCGTGCTAAGTGAAGGAAGCCAGTCTAAAAGGCCACTTAATGTAGGATTTCATTTATCGCATATACTCTAGTATAAGCCGACCCCCTTAATTTTACCCTAAAAACTGGGAAAACTTAGTGACTCGAGTATAAGCCGAGGTGGAAAATGCAGCAGCCACTG
>CAUYPK010007402.1:0-67487 GCA_963574355.1 Loris lydekkerianus | reverse complement strand
CTGTATGCTCATCTTAAAAAATAAAAAAGGGGGACCTGTGGAGAGCTGACATTACAGCATCCATATAAAAAAAGAGGCCAAGCACCATTATCTCTACTAACATGATATAAGTTTCTGTTTATCTGAAAGCACTAGGATTCTTATAAATCACATGGTAGTTGTGTACTGTTAGGTTGTCTGGAGACCTTGTGACGACAGCCTGAGGCTCTTCCTGCATTTCATTGCCTATATTTACCCTGAAAAGAGTTACAATAAATGAGACTTGATAAGACTCCTGTCTTGTCTCCATTCTTTCGCGTCCCTTTTCCCTTCTCATTCTCACCCCTTCCTCCAGGTAACCCTGATCAACTGACCCGTGGGTTGGGTCAATTGATGATAGTAAAATCATGATTCCCACTTACGTTCAGTATAAGGGTCTACCAAAAAAAAAAAAATTTAAAGAAGGAAATTGTATCAGGTCATTCACATTCTAAAAGTTTCTTGTAGTGTTTGCTTTCCATGTAACATTGAATGCTGTTTTAAATGCTTACCCTACTTAGTTCCTCTTCAACCTCATCAATTTTTTTAATCAGTTCCACAAACTATTCTTCTTTAACAGTTAATTTTCCATTCATGGCTCTAAAATAAAGTTTAATGTAAGTTTAATAGTTAATTTTTTCCCTAACACACGTAAAATTCATTCTAACACAATTACGGTTGTTACACAAACTCATTTTCACCATTTATCACCATCATAATAATGATGTCTAAGTGTTATAAACAATAATTAGAACTTGATATGGGTCTGTTCATCATTTCCACTTGATTCTGGCTAAGTCTCAGAAGGTGGCGTGCTTCCAAGTATCAGTCAATTTCCTTCAGATTTTCATATTTCTAAGAATAAAGATTCTTGTAATATTCATTAAGAATTTTTTGGATTTCTGAGGAGTCTGTTGTTATTTCGTCTTTGTCATTTCTGATTGATGAGATTAGAGATTTCACTCTTTTTTCTGATTAGGTTGGCCAAAGGTTTATCTATTTTATTGACCTTTTCAAAAAACCACCTTTTTGATTTATTGATCTGTTGTATTATTCTTTTTTTTTCAATTTCATTTAATTCTGCTCTAATTTTGGTTATTTCTTTTCTTCTACTGGGTTTGGGGTTGGAATGTTCTTCCTTTTCCAGTTGCTTGAGATGTCCCATTAAGTTATTAACTTCCTCTTTTTCCATTCTCTTGAGGAAGGCTTGCAGTGCTATAAATTTCCCTCTTAGAACTGCCTTTGCGGTGTCCCAGAGGTTCTGATCGGTCGTGTCTTCATTGTCGTTTTGTTCCCCAAAATTGGCAATTTCTTTCTTAATCTCATCTCTGACCCAGTTATCATTCAGCATAAGGTTATTTAACTTCTATGTTTTTGTATGAGTATGCAGATTCCTGTTGTTATTCAGCTTGAGTCTTATTCCATGGTGGTCCGAGAAGATGCGTGGAATAATTTCTATTCCTTTAAATTTACTGAGGTTAGACTTGTGACCTAAAATGTGATCTATTTTGGAGTAAGTTCCGTGGGCTGATGTGAAGTATTTGTATTCAGTTTTGTTGGGATGAAATGTTCTGTACATGTCTGCTAAATCCAAATGTTGGATGTTTAGTTTAAATCTAAAATTGCTTTGCTCAGCTTCTTGTTGGAGGATTGATCCAACACTACCAAAGGAGTGTTGAAATCTCCGACTAAATTTAAGAAGATGATGTATGATCTGTCCTCAAATGCTTCATGTGTATTTGAGAAGAATGTGTATTCGAGAAGAATATGTATTCTGCAGCTATTGAATGGTATGTTCTGAAAAAAATCTCTGGTTCATTTGGTCTATGGTACAGCTTACATCTAATGTTTCTTTCTTTCTTTTCTTTCTTTTTCTAGGTGATCTGTCCATTCTTGAAAGTTAGGTGTTAAAGTACCCTACTATTGTATTGCAGTCTGTGCCTCCCTTTAGGACAAATATTTGGTTTATATATCTGAGTAACTCTGTTGTTGGACACATATGTTTATAATTGTTATATACTTTTGTTAAAATGATCCTTTTATCATTATATTATTACCTTCTTTGTCTCTTTTTATAGCTTTTAACTTAGCCTGTTTTACCTGATATAATAAATATGGCTACTCTTGCTGGCTTTTAGTTTCCATTGGCAGGAATATCTTATTCCATTTCCTTACTCTCAGTCTGTTTCTTTAATGGTGAGGTGAGTCTCCTGTAGGCATCAGATATTTGGGTCTTGGGTTATTTATTTATTTATTTATTTTAACATCCAGCCACTCTATATCTTCTAATTGGAGAATTTAATATGTTTACATACAGGGTTATTATTGGTAAGAACTTATTCCTGCCATTTTATTCATTGTTCTCTAGCCATTTAGTAGATCCTCCCACTTTTTTTTTTTTTTTTTTTTTTTTCTTTCATTCTCCTCTTCTTTACCTCTGTGGTTTTGTGATTTTCTTTGGAGCTAAATTTTACTTTCTCTTATTTGGGTATCTGTTATATATATTTTTTTCTTTGTAGTTATCATTGAATTAACATAAAGAGTATTATAGTTATAATCGACAATTTTTAAGTAGGTAGCTTAAAAAACTCTAGACTCTTTTCTCTCCTCCCCCATTTCTATTTTTGTTGACTTAATTTCTTTTTAAAAAATATATTATATGCCCCTTAGCTACTAACTGTAGTTGATTTATATAGTACCTTTATATCATTGGGGTATTCTAAGTTTGATTTATAAATTTACCTCATTTGGTGAGTTTTTATACTTTCACATATTTTCATGATAGTAATTATTATCCTTTAATTTACAGCTTTAGTAATTCCCTTAAGTATTTCTTATAAGGCTATTCTAGTAGTGATTATTTTTCTCAGCTTTTGCTTGTCTGAGAAGGTCTTTATTTTTTCTTCACTTCTGAAAGATAGTTCCTGGTTATAGTATACTTAACTGATAGTCTTTTTCCTTTTTCTTTTAGCACTTTGAATATATCATCTCATTCTCTGCAGGCATGCAAGTTTATTGCCAAGAAATATTTTTTTAAGTATCATTAGTCAAAATTTTCAGATCTGCAGTTCTCTTTCTTTTTTATGGTTCTAACCTTTGTTGACTTTCTCATTCAGATCATGAACTTTTCTACTGATTTAATTGCATTGTTTTCTGTATTCACTTCTACTTCAAGTTTCCTTAAGATTATTATTTTGGGCTGGGTGTAGTGACTCACACCTGTAATCCTAGCACTTGGGGAGACCAAGGCAGGTGGATTGATTGAGCTCAGGAGTTCAAGACCAGCCTAAGCAAGAATGAGACAGAAGCTCTACTAAAAATAGAAAAATTAATTAGGTGTTGTGGCAGGTGTTTGTGGTCCCATCTACTCAGAAGGCTGAGGGAAGAGGATCACCTGAGCCTAGGAGTTTGAGGTTGCTGTGAGTTACAATGCCTCCATCTATGTACTCTATCACCCTACCCAGGGCAACATAGTGGGACTCTGTCTCAAAAAAATTAAAAAAAAAAAATTATTATTTCGAATTTTTTCAGGCATTTCACAAATGTCCTTTTCTTTGGTGTCTGTTACTGGAGACTTATTGTGTTTTTAAGATGTGTCATGTCTCCTTGCTTATTTTCATGTTTTTTCTTATGTACCTGTGTTGATAACTGCACATCTAGTGGAATAGTTACCTTTTCCAATTTTATGTAGCGTCTTTGTAGTGAGATACTTTTTCCCACAGATGGATCCTAGGGTATTGGTTGGATATGGTGTGCTGACTTTGGTTATGGGTAGACTCACTAAACATGTTATCTGTAAAGTTTCTTCAGCTGCAGTCTTGTTGTCAATGCTGCAATTAACTCAGTGGCCTACACTGTAGGCATTTGTGATGGCGGTAGTGTGGTTTCCTGGGAATGGGGTGCGAGGTTGTTGGGCCAGGCACTTGCAGTTGTAGAGGTTGTTTATTGAACTCTCCAGGGATGAGAATGTATGTAGATTTTTTTCTGTCTTTTCTAGATTGTATTCTGTATTTATTTAAAACTCTATCTGGCTCACAGTGTTCCTTTGTATTCCAAGTCCTACCATCGGTGATAATCATATCATAATCAATACAGAAGCTTCTGCCTTTCTTGACCCTTCCACTTTAGTGACTTTCACTTCACTTGCTGCCATTCATGGTCACAGCATAGATATTTGTCATCTCTTTTCAAGGTCAACCCATCCATCTCTTCAGCCTCATGTAGGAATTTGTCTGATTTTGTTATACCTTCTTTCTTAGGTTTTCAGTCTTCTCTCTCTCAACTTTTTCACTTATGCATATGATATATTCTAAATTCCTCCATCCTAATTATTCCCTGCCTTGTTCCTATAAGCTGCTCTCTCTAGCTGCTATCCTGATTTTTTTTCCTTACTTGCTCTGATAAGGTCCTAGGAAAATCAATTTACTATCACTGCCTCCATTAGTTCACCTTTCAATTGTTTCTCAACAATCTGAGACCTGGCTTTGTTCCTTCTCTCTGCTGACACTACTTATACAAAAGTTACTAGCAACATACTAATTGCTCAAGCAAATGGGACATTTCATCACTTATCTTTCTGAAGTCTACTTCATGTGACACCAACAGCATCTAGTTTATCAATTTCCTATAGGGACTTCATTCTATCTGCCTGTCAAATTCTGGTGTTCCCAAGGAGTCTGATCTATTGTTACTCATCATATGCTTGCTGGACTGTATCATCCATTATTCTTATCTATCATTATCTACCTTCAAGACTGCCACAAATTTGGTATGTCTATGAGAAAAGCAACTTTTCTTGTTCCTTAGAGTAATCCTTGGCTTTGTGTTTCTTATCACAGTCATGGAACCCACCAAAAATTCAGTGTCTATTGTCAGAATATTTAACTTAGCTTTTTAGGTATATAAAGGTTATGATAGAATAATTAGGATGGAAAACTAGAATTCTTTGTAGCTTATGTTGGATGGATCATAACATTGCACATATAAGTAGTAAATATTTTGTCTTAACATTTGAAAGAGTATTTAGGAAGCCATCTGGAATATCATTAAGCCACAATTCTGAAGGGAACTCCAGCTTCATTGTCTTTAGTACTTTTAATCCTGTCCACCCTATTTGTAAGTATTTCTCAAATATACCTTTCTTCTCTGTCCAGCCAATCATCTCCCTACCTCTGGCCTTTATTATCTCTCATTTAACCTTCTCCTTTAAGGCTTTATCTGTCCACCTGCTTAAATTTTCCTTCTGTTGCACACTTTTTGACCCCCTTTACTGAATTATATTCTTCAATGGCATTTATCTTCTCATGTACTATATAATTTCTACTGTCTGTATGCCCTACCTTCCCTCCCCTTCAGGATGGTAGCAGGTTTTGTCCATCATATTACTGGAAGCAAATGGTGTGTTTATACTAGGGGTAACTTGAAGAGTTTTTAAAGGCAGTACTTATGAAAATGTAGGCAGGAGTAGGGATAATGAAGTACTCTTGAGACTCATAATAGATGGATTAGGTGATATCATTCTTAAGCCCCAAAGGGCAAAGTGAAGGGTTCAGACTCTGGAGCCTGGGTTCATAAAGACACATAAGTGGAGGAGGTCACTAGGCAGAAACTGTAGCCTTTGTCTTTGCTTGGCTGATTTCCTCAACCAATCCTGCATAAATTGAGGCAGGGATGAAGTTAGGCTTCCCCTTTTCTGGCTCACATCATGGCCTGAAGCCAACTGTAAGCCCAACAACCACTTAATGACACCCAAACAGTACAGCTTCCTGGGCACAGAGCAGGAGGAGGATGACGGAGACTGGATCTAGGTGGGGATAAAGGAAGATATTCAGAACTTCTTTCTTGTTTACTGTCAGCAACTGGAAGAGTGCCTGGCATGTAAACAATTAAGATTATTTGAATACATGAATTTGTTACTGGTTTACTGGTCTCATAAACTTTAGTTTTGCATATTTTCTTGTAACTTGATTACTATACTTCTATTTAATACCAACCTCTCACTATCTACAAAAACAGTCTCCTTCCCACCTTTTGAAGCATCAGAACTCTTTTTTTTTTTAAATTGTTTGACATTCATTAAGGGTACAGACAATTAGGTTACACTGATTACCAAATGTAGGCAAAGTCTCTCTTGTACTTGTGTCCTGCCCCCAAGAGGTGTGCCATACACGGTAAACCCCCCTTCCCCTCCCCTACTCCTGCTCCCTTGCCCCAGGAAAAAACATTTTTAAGTGGATCCCAAATGTATGACAGGTAAAAGCAGAGGTGTCTTAGTTAGAATAGTAGCTGAAAGACCTTGAGTCATTCTGCTTGGGTCTCCCTTTGCTTAGGATGAAGGACTATGACAGCCCTCTTCAACCCACTGAGGTAGAGAATGAGATGAGAGACATGCTCCTTAACATAGCATGAGAGTCCCATGCTCAGCTCTTGCCTATTTTTGCAACCTTATTCTCTAGTACTTTTCTAATATTTTACCACCCTGTGATAGAAGGGATTATAAAAATAGCTCTCTCTCTATAGGATCTTTTCTTTGCTGCTCCAGCTAAGGGGAATTTGCTTCCTCTGTGTTTATTTTCTTCTTATTTTAATGATTACATCTTTATTTTCATTAAAATTAATGGAAATTCATTATTTTTTTCCTGTTTGGTCATAATTTGGTTTCCTATACTGAGACAATGAATACAGCTTTGTTTTTTCCCCATTAGATGTGAAGCTCCTTGAGGTTCTTTTCAGCTTTACATTATTCCTGGGGTTCTTGTTTAGGAGCTAATGTTGGCGGCTCACTGCTCCGTTGTGTGGGTCATGGCAGGAAGTTTCCGTCTTGCTCAGCTGCAGGGCTGGAAGCACTGAGCAGGGCTCAGATGAGGAGACTACAATTATAATATAAACTGTGTGTACAAAAAGACATCATCGATTTAGTAAGTAACTTTTTCATTGCCTATAATGGTACTTGATCTTTGTGTTCGAATCTCAAATTATGGCCATTTTACTTGTGGAATCATACATGAGTTTATTCATGTTAATATAAAGTGATTTTTAAGCTAGCTGTCTATGACCTAGAACAGTCTGAAGTCCTGAAGAAATGAAAGAGTGACCAGGTGAGTGGTTTTTGAGGCCAAATGCAAAGGTCAGATAAGTCTGGTCATAAGACCCTCCCAAGGCAGTGCACTGCCCCAGTGGAACCAGCACCTCCTGTGGTACCATGAACTGGGAGTGAGGTGCCAAAAAGCAAGAAGAACGCTTAGAAAGGGGACATGACAGATGCTACAGACTAATTTGGATATATTGTAATTTAACTCTTAGCTTGTGCTGTTAGTGGATCAGATATTTTCAGAGTTCAGTATTTGCAAAAGCATCACTGATCACTATTAGAATTGTTTTAAACCTCAGCTATGAACAAACTTCTAGAAAGTATACTTACCAAGAGATAAGCTTTTATTTGAAATATTAGATTGAGGCAGAAAATACAAGCATTCTTGTGCATCTTCAGAGCAGGATTTTAGTGTCCTATGTAACTAAATATATTAACATGGCTCCCTTACAGGAAATATTACTGATGGGGAGAGTAACTAGTGGGTAGGATGAGGCTATATTAAGCTCATATTTTAGGATGTTAAAGAATGATCAATTTAGAGATCTCTGTACAAGAAATGCCAAATGTCCACAGTGCTATTTCACACTTGGAGCATGAGTTTCCTCCACTCTTCCTCAGCCCTCTGCAGTAGTGGACCTTAAGGAATTGATAAATACTATAAACATCTGTGTGATGCATGACTTTTCTAAAACAAAATTTAACAAAACAATTCTTAGCATTGCTATATGAGAGTCACTGTATGATCTATTTTCATTATAAGCAAATGCTGATTGTAATTCACTAAATTAACTTCATAATTTCTAAATGGACAGAACCTTGAAGTAGGAAAAGCGACTACAGGGTCTTTCAGGGCAGCTTTTCTCCATCTGCTAGAATCTGCTCTCATTAGTGTTGTAAGACAGGCTTCAGGAGCAGGCACATAAGGTCCTGCGATCCTGTCTCAGGAAACAGCAAGATGGGTAAATGACTTTGGGGAAGTCATTTAATACCTCTGCCTTATAGGTGTATTTGCCTGCAAAATGAGGGGTTTATGTTATGTGGTCTTTACGTACTATCAACTCTGATCACTTGTGAAATTTCATCTTAAAATATCTATATTTATGGACTTCATGTGCTGGGCCTTTTGTCAAATAGTTCTGAGTAAGGCTTGAATGGCCTTGCCTTCTGGTGTGTGCATAAGGTGTAGTATTTTACAGCAGGAACTTCTCAGTCCTAATGAATTTCTAATTAGAAGAACTACTTGGGAAACAGAGGCCCAAGCCCCTTGCTTCCCTTCCTCAGCTGCAGGGCACAGGGATGGGGGGTGGGCAGTCGCTTTGGCACAGGTCTCATCTTTGGCAAAGAAGAAACCTCTCCCTGGGAGGAAAGAATTGGTGAAGCATTGTTGTAAGCAGATTTTTCATTATGAACAAAAGAACTGGCTTGCTCTTATATTTCATCTATGTGTATCTTCTGTCAAATTTCTGAGGAAAGATTTGATTAGCATTTGACTACTCCAAATATTTCTAAGGATGAGAGTTTCAAATCTCAGTCCTGTTTTACGGTGCTCTATTTTCTTTTTTATATACTTGCTATCTCAGGTTACCAGTTTTATGTTATGCTTCTTTCAAAAGGGTATTTCTGCCACAATCTAAACTCAGCTGCGTTAGAGCAGTGACTCGTCTGAGAAAGCTGGACTTCAATATAAGATCTTGAAAGTGTTTCTTGCTGTTATAAAAGAGTCAAAATTATTTTCTTGAGTCTTAAGTTTATATAAACATTTACTTGATGGAAACTTAGCAACATGAAAAGGAATGTGGAAAAATGTGAAAATGAAGACCAAAAATTTAAAACAAGCAGAGCTGGTGATTATGTGGGACTTAGCAGGACAGAGTATATTCTAGGTATTAATCTGTCTAAGCTGTTTGGGAACAGATGTATGTGAAACAGATACCCGGCGTTCTGTTGTGTACATCCAAAGTGAGACATCTGTCGGTGGACTGTGTGGTCAGAAATAATGGAAGCTAAGGTTAAACCCCAGAATGACCTCCGACTTATGTGAATTATTGAAAGGCTAATTACTCAGTAAAATATGATGCTTTGAGTCATCAGTCTGTATGTTAAGAAGATTTAGTATGTTTCTACACTGTCAAATTTGAAGGAGCTGGGCACAAAGACTTATGTTTACCTAGTAACTACATATACTATCTGCTTGGAAAGTTTTTAAGGGTTTGGGTAAGTCCATTAATCTAGCATAAAACTATTTTCAAAGGTTTTAGATTTTTGTTAAGGTAAGTTGGTCCTCATGAAAAACAAATATAGAGCAAATTCTTGAAAGCAGGATTGTCATGTGAGACTTTCTGAGATGGAGGGAAGGCCCCATGTCTGAACTGGGTTGTCCAGCTGTGGCCAGCTACATGGGGCCATTGAGAACCAGAAATATGACTATGTGACTGAGGAGCTAAATATTTCATTATACTTACTTTCAAATTTTATTTATTTATTTATTTATTTAGACAGAGTCTTACTATATTGCCCTGGGTAGAGTGCTGTGGCATCACAGTTCACAGCAACCTCAAACTCTTAGGCTTAAGCAGTTCTCTTGCCTCAGCCTCCCAAGCAGTTGGGACTACAGGCCCCTGCCACAACATCCAGCTATTTTTTTTGGTTCTAGTTGTCATTGTTGTTTAACAGGTCTGGGCTGGGCTCGAACCCACTAGCCTCAGTGTATGTGGCTGGCACCCTACTTTATTCTCTGAGCTACAGGCCCTGAGCCTACTTTTAATTTTAATACCCACATGTGGCTAGTGACAACTGCATTAGGCAACAGAGCTTTAATACATGGAGATTTGAAAATGTTTATTTTCTTTATTCTCAGAGTTTTAGTTTTTATTTCTATATAGAAAGTATAGCTTATTTAAAAATCAATCCTAATATAGAATTGATATCATCATGTAATTTAAGATACCTATTTAAGATAAAGCAACTAAGTTCAGAGATACCAAAGTGGCAGAGCCCTATTTCTGTATGCAGAAATAATGTTTTTATTCATGAATTAATTGGCTAGTAGCACCATTAAAGTCTTATCCATAAAAAATCATTGTATCCTCATGCTCATTGTGACATTATTTGGAGTAAAATTTGGCAAACTTAATCTCTTTTTTCTATAAAAATAATATATTTGAAATGGTAACTATCCTAGCTTGTGTAGTCCGACCTCATGAAAGTTGTTTCTAAATATGCCACAAGCCTATAACACCTTCTGAAGGTAAGTACTTTTAAAACTGATCTACTTTTGTGTCCCCTCCCCCTCTTCCTCCCTCTTCCACTTGTAGGGCCCCTTGGGCTGGAACTGGCACAGAAATAGTCCCGTAGGAATGGGAAACTGTCCTCTCCTTGAAATCAAGGGACACGCAAATTGAGAGTCAGAGGGGCTGAGCCAAGGTCAGTAAGCCAGAGAGGGTGACCCAGATGGGACTGTGAAAAGCAAGAGGTCCCCAGGTGAATTGCAGAATCTAAACATGATGAAGCTTAAGGATTACAGAGCCTGGGTAATGGATAGAGGGAACAACAGAGCTGTTGGTCTGCAGGAAGATATTATTGCCTAGAGTGGACACTTTTGTCCCCTCTGAAATTTGGAGAACTAGCCATCCTTGTTTAAAGAGCCAGGGATATAGTAGATGTAACTCATTGCTGTTGTGTGATCTCAGCATTGGAACATTCATCAGAATCTTGTTTACTGTTATCAACCTGCCCTGTTACTTGACTGAGTTGTTAGATTTCATATTAGACAATGACAAGCATCTCATTAAAGTCCTAAACACAAACCTGTCTACAGTATTCTATATGACTATATTGCTGCCCAAGTTTTAGAAGTAATGTGCCAATGATGGGGATAATGTATGTTGAACAAATGAGCTCTGTTGTGTGTGTGTGTGTGTTTGAGAGAGAGAGAATGCACCAAGGGAAGAAACTTCCAGTGGCTATAGCTTTTAATATGCTTTTGTGTTTTCCAAAATCAGAGAGTGTTGAGGAAGTCAAAGAGAAAAGAGGGAAAGAGATGGAATCGAAGGAAATCACACCTTCTGCCAAGTTTTGGCACGAGAACCAGAAGTTGAGGATCTTAGTGTGAAGCATGATGGTTCAGAGGTAGGCATGTTAGCAGGAAGGGGTATGTGCAAAAAAAAAAAAAAAAAAATTACACTAGCTAAGACTTTTTTCGTTATTGTGCTATAAACTGATGGTAAACCTACAGATAAGTCTAAAATAACATACCAGCTGGCATCAGGGATTTCCTATGTACATTCCAAGATTTTCATCAGAAATAGAGTTCTGGAAACTAGCACTGCACAACAGTGCCAGTGCTTGAGTGAAAATCAAGTACAGTTAAATTGGTGTTCACCAGATTCTGTGCTAAGTATTACTTAACCTTTGCCGCAAGACTATTCAAGATGAGATTTTATCCCTAGGGCACAGAGGAGTTAAATAACTAGTCCAAGGTCATACTAGCAATGGAGCTTCAAATGGAGCTGGGATTCAAAGCCAGGCAGGCTGACTCCAGAGCCTGCCCTGTACCCATTACATTATGAGGCTCTCCCAAGCAAGAACTTCTGATGTCCTCAGGGGACTGTCTGACATCTGGGTTAGTGATAGTTAAGCATCGTGGTCTGAATCAAAACCTTGAAACAGTGTTATCTGGCTTCTTTCAGGCTTTAAAAACTATCAGAGATAGTTTATTCATTTCTTTGGTCACTTCCAATTTCTGAATGAAGAAAATGGGACCCATAAATGGGAGTTCTTACAAGATTTTTTAAAACCCAGTATTTTGTTGTGAAATCACCCACCCTACAAGTATAGGAAGGATAATAAACCTCTATGTACAACCCAAATAGGGGTGAAGTTCTCAAGAACACCCTGAGTTTAAACAGTTCTCAATTTATGGCCAGTCTTGTTTCATCTATTCCCTACCCACCTCCCTTCTTTTCCTGGCATAATTGAAAGAAATTCCTAGGCATCATATAATTTGATCTATAAACATCTCAGCATGGATCTCTCTAGGAGATAAAGATTTAATACAATATAATAACAATATTACTCTTCCAATTTAATATAATCCTTTATATCCTTAAATATCTGGTGAATGTTCAGCGTCCCCTGATGGTTTCTCTCTTGGCTATGTCTTTTAAATATTTTAATCTAAATAAAGAGAGATTTCTCTCTCTCTTTTTTTTTTCTCCCTTGCAATTTATTTTTTGAACAAACTGATTTGTCTGGCCTGTGGTTTCCCACAGCATATGAAATATTTATTAGGGGAATGTCTGTGAAAGAGAAAAGTAGGAGGAAGGAGATGGGGCAGGGATAACCTTCAACCAGGGGTGTTAGTCTGATATCTGTCAAGGGGGCTGAAGTAGGCTGGGGAGGAGAGCGCCTCAGACCATGATGTACATTTGACAAAGTTTTTTCTTACCTATGGTCAGTGCTTGGGAGAAAAGACTACCTCTTAGGGGTCCGTCCTGGGCAGAAATGGCCAAGTCTCAGTTGTGCCTGGGACCTACCTCAGCTTCAAAGTTGAGGTAGATCTTGAGGGTGCCAGTAACCAGGGATGCTAGAATGCCAGCTAGTCACTATAGCAGAATGGCAAATTCCTCCTCAAAGTGATCAATGAGGCATTTAAAATTATTACGATTATTATGAACTCAGGATTTAAACATTAAATATATTTCAATTCACAGCAATAACTATTCTTACTGATTTTCAAATTGTCACAATACTGAATGTTTTGACTCATGGCAGCCCCTCCAACTGGACTTGAATCATTTTGATACTCCTGCCATGTCTCTGATAGCTTCCTTGCCTTCTGGAATGACAACACATTCTAGGCTCATCTTAAACACTTCCTGCCTCAGACATTAAGCCAACTCTGTTACCAGAGAGGCCTGGTTCCTGTTACTGGGTAGCGGAATTTGCTAGAGACCACAATTAGAGCACAAAGCACGCTCCTTGCTAAAACTGTCCCTATGTGACTCTTGTTGCCAATGTTTTTTAGAGAACAGAGCTTTCCTATGTTGGGTTTTTTGTTTTTGTTTTTAAATAAAATTGTATTATGGGATTATGCTAATACTTTCAATTCAAATTCAGGAACTAAGTATTTATTATGTCGTTTTTCTTCTCCTTCCCTTAAAATCCTAATTTCTAACTACCACATCATTACTCATTTGCTTTATCTTCATTACATGTATATAATAGAATAACACCACCAATGCTACTATCAAAAATATAACTATTGAAAGCCATTTAAGATAGGTCTGTACAGTTTTTTGTTTTTCATAGAGTATACATTACAATGGATATGTAGCGGAATTATTGAGTTTTAAATATACTTGGAATAATTCCTATCTATGAAGTTATACCTCTAACTTATTTATTTTCTGAATGGTTTCATTGTGTTTTTCATTTTTAGCCATTGCTTTTTTAAAAATTCTATTTTATTTTATAGTTATGTAAAAGTATGGTTCCCAAGTCAGTCTACTAACTAAGCTACATTCTGCGAAGTAGAGCTTTTTATTTTTTTATTTTTTTTTATTTTTTACAGTTTTTGGTCGAGGCTGGGTTTGAACCCACCACCTCCAGAATATTGGGCTGGCGCCCTACTCCTTTGAGCCATAGGTGCCGCCCTGAAGTAGAGCTTTCATCTGTGTCCTTTCTATTACCTTTTCCTTCCTCTTATAGGAAAACTGATTCATTGTTTCAAGTTTTGGTTTATTGTTTTATTTTTAAAATATGAGAAAACATATGCATATATTTTTCTGACTCCACCCCTCCCACCTTCTAAATGCATGGTAGCATGCCATATCTGTACTTTTCCACCTTTATTTCTTTTCAGTTAACAATATACTCAGCAGAGTGCTTAACAGCACTATACTGTGTATATAGAAAGAATCCTCCTTTCCCTTTATATCAGTCCAATAATCAATGGTGTCGTTTAGTGAACTTTCTGTCAAAGAATTTAGATCGTTTCTTATCATTTTTGATAATTATAATGGTTTGATCACAACCTCATTTGTCATTTTGTATTTTTTCATAGTGTGTTTTGGGGATAGATTCCTAGAAGTGAGATCATTGAGTCAAAGGATAATTGCCTTCATAATTTTACTCCATATTACCAAATTCCCTCAGAAATGCTGCTATGTTTTGCTTCCCTCCAAAAGAGTATATTGTAAAACATTCTTTCTAATGAACTAGTAGATGAGAAATGCTATCTCAGCAGAGTTTTAATTTGTATTTTTCTTATTACATCATTTCTGTTTTTAGATTTTTTCCTCCTAACATTTAGGGAGCACCTATTATGTGCTGGGGGTGTCTGGTAGGTTGTAGCATACTACAATCAACTTGACATGATTTCTGCCTTAAGATATTGACCATCTACAGGAAGACACATCAGTCAAAATATAACTATGGGTTCTATTTTGTAAAACTAAAGTATTACTTATAGGGAATGCCCTGTAATGATCATAGGAAAGTAGGTAAAGGAGGAAATCATTCTGTTAAGTGGGCAGAGGGGGGAGATCAGAAGAAACTACAGAGAGGTTTGAAGGTAAATTTGAATGTGGGTTTTAAAGCGTGATTAGGAGTTAGCAACACACACAAAAGAGTAAGGAAACAATTCTAAAAGAAGAATATTTGAGAAAAAAAAAATCTCAGAAAAGAATGTTTTAGTCTATTTGGAAAATAAGAATACAGTGTTTGGGTAGAGCATATATTAATGAGGGGAGATGACAGTGCTTTGTGATTAGTCAATAGTTTGTACAGGGGCCTTGACTAGCATGCCAGGACGTTGGTGTCTTATCCTAAAGGTTAAGTAAGGGGCGATAAAGGCTGGTGTTAGCAGAGATCAAGTGTGTGTGCGTGTGTCTTAGGTGAGTGGGGTGTAGAAAGGCAATCATGGTGGCAGAGTAGATTTTAAATGGGCTCTACGTTAGCATGGCCCAGGGTAATGGCCATGCTAATAAACAAACCAGTTTATTAGCATTAGCTTTGGGAATAACAACTATCTTCTCCATTATTTTTGGATAGACTGGATAGACCCCCATGTTGGAGGTCTCTAGCAGATCAGGAGGCAGTGTGTATGTGGGTCACTATGAAAGTTTTGAGACACTGTGTTATGGTCCATTATTTCACTTCCAAAAAATATAGTTGACTGTATCCTTTCTATTTCTTTCTTTCTTTTTTATTTTTATTTTTTGACACAGAGTCTCACTTTGTGCCCTCAGTAGAGTGCCATGCTGTCTCACAGCAACCTCAAACTCTTGGGCGCAAGCAATTCTCCTGTCTCAGCCTCCCAAATAGCTGTACTACAAGCGCCCACCACAATGCCGGCTATTTTTAGTGACGGGGTCTTGCTCTTCCTCAGGCTGGTCTCGAACCCATGAGCTCAGGCAATCCACCCGTGTTGGCCTCCCAGACTGCTAGGATTACAGGCCTGAGCCTTTGTGATTCACCTGTGCAAGTTTCAACTTTCTTTGCTCATTGGTATTGCTGAGAGGGCTTCATTTGTTTCCATCTGCACAGATTTCACATTCCTTGATTTTTGTGTATCTCAAAACTTTTGTAATGACCCACATACAAGTAAGGAAGATGGAGAGGTGAGCCTGGATGTAGGGGATATCAGCTATGATAGAATTTGAAAGATGTGGTCTTGAGATTTCTGGTTTGGTCAACACATGGTTAGTGGATACTGCTAAAATCATTTTTTTAAATCAGAATGAGGAGCATCTTGTTTGAAATGTATTAAAGCCTTACCGTCAATTTGCCAGTGATCAGCAAAATGTCTAAACAGGAGGCAAATAGCTTAAAAAATGCACAAATTAGAGAAATCACTACTGAAGGACCGTAAGTTGAACCCTATCAAACCTAACATCTGCGCTTTCTATGAGCCTGAGGCTCTCTTTTTCCGTATCTGTTTCTTCTTAGAAGCTACTAAAATGTCAGATTTTAAAGCTTTCTATTTTCAGACAAATATTATTCCTTAAATGATGGCCAGTTTATAATCTATGTACGTTCACTATATTTAGGTGATATTGAAATTTTAAAGGTTAGTGAAACAGTAAATTGCAAAGACATCCATTTATTTTTCATTATATGTGGAAAATAACTGTACCATTTTAAAATTAAAACAATTTTTTTTACATCTTAAAATCTTCATGTTGGTATTTTGTTAGTCTAATAAAAGTAATATTTACCTCAAACTAAGCTTTCACATTGCTAAATGTGACACATAATTTAAAGCGCTGCTTAGTGTCTATCTGTGTGGGAAGAATAAGATCAATAAAGTTGAGCAGCTGTTAGTGTGTATTGGTTTCCTTATATTTTAAGTGTGTTTTCATGTTTTCAAAGTGTAAAGGGATGACAGTATATGTTTAGTTGTCATTTCCATTATACAGATAAAAACTCATTCCAGTTAAAATCTTGGTGGATTTTGCATGTTTGTTAAAGTTACATTAAAACCCACTTAGATAATGTTTTTTTTTGTTTGTTTGTTTTTTTGTTTTTTTTTTTAATGCATGTACTTATGGTTAACTAAATACTATAGATACATTTTTAGGATTTTATTTATCATCTCTCTTTTTTAAAAGAAGCAATACATTTTTCTCTAAAGATAATTTTTCTAAAATTAAGCATTTTCCATGTTTGAGGAAAAAAATACATCTTAGTACCCTTGCTTCTAAACCAAAGACACACCTATCATTTTCTAGGTTGCTTGAAAGTTTTACCTTGGTATCAAACCTATTGATGGAAATAACTCATGTGTGAACTTTATTTTTCTGAATCTTTCTTGGTACTTGAATACTTGCTTAGGTATATGACAGACTCATCTTGTATCCAGTTCTTCTGCATGTAAAATATGTAAATGACATAAGTCACCCCAGGGACAAAGGGAGACTCAGAGCAGAAATGCCAAGTGGTTTTCCAATTTCATATTTTTAGAGTATAACATTAGTTCCAACTATTTGTATGGAATGCCTTTTGACTTTGACTTTTCAAAAACCTTTAGTCAATGACATTTAATTAGATTCCCTTGTGTACATTGTACACTTTGGGGTGATATGATTAGTTCCAAAGGAATATTCCAGAACTTATCCTTCTGAAGACTGAAGGTGATCATATCCTTACAAACTTATGTGCTGCTTTACATTAAAATGATTCAGCTGTTACTTACTGTTTACTGAGTATAGGACCCCAGGTTGAAACCATTAATTTTTGAAGTGAAGAATTCCTGTTCATTTTCTAAGTGAACCAGTTTATTAGCATTAGCTTTGGGAATAACAACTACTTTCTCCATTATTTTTGGCTAGACTGGATAGACCCCCATGTTGGAGGTCTCTATAAAAACTGCAGTGTTTTTTTTGGTGAATGGTCTGCTTTGGTAGGAGTCTCAATAAAATCAGTTAAATGCAAACTCTGAAAATTCAACATCCTGTCATATACTGTAACATGCTGATAAACAATACTACACACTGAAAAAAAAATTTTTTTTCACCTTGATTAAAGTACTGGTCATTACTCCTGATACTGATGCTCTTTTGTCTGCTCATACTGTTGCAACATAATGTGTTGTGCATTTGATACAGATATTATCATATTGCCATAAGGAGCTGCTATTATTTTAGGCACCAACTGATTCCACGATAGTGTCAAATTTCTTTAACATATGCTTATGTTTTTGTATAAATGACCCTAAGAAACATCTGCTAGTTTTGTGGTGGTATCTACTGTTTCCTTTTTAGAATTTGACGTGTCAGTCACTTTTTAATGTGAATTTGAATCGATAATATTTCATTAGAGGAGGCTGCATTTCTGGTTTTTATGCTATTGATATTAATTAACAAAATCGAGTCAGAAGTTTTATGGCATGATTCAGAGGAACCAAATGTCTCTGTAATTTTAAAAATACCTTTTCATAATTGTGCTTTTAACTGTTTGTCATTGACTGACACTTTAAAACAGAAAATTGTCCATTTGACGGATCTCTTAGCATTCAAAATTGAGTCCAAAATTGCTTTCTGTTGGTCCTCAAATGACTGTTTTAATTTGACAAAGTGTGTGGTAAATGTGTTATGCTATTGTTTGGTTTATATCCTGTTATAATTGCTAGGCACAGGAAAAAAGTGAAGTTTCTATAAAAGAGTGAAGTCTTTGTTCTGTGGGGACTAGAGAAATTTCTAGCTCTCAGAGGCTGTTGATTCTATGTGTATTATATAATAGTTGGGATCCCTGTTTGACTCTCCTGGGATTGGTCTTGACTGAGAAACCACAGTCAAGGATTTCTATTACTGATGCTTTCTCTTCTCTCTTCATTTTTCCTACACTTTAAAACACATTACTATTTATCTAAAAAAGAGGGGGAGATATAATACTTAAACCTGGAGCCTCAATAAAATAAAAAAGCAAAACTTTCTTTGGATAGCAGTATATGTCTGTGTTTTCCAGAGACACATGTATAGATTCTTTCCAACATTTATTAGAGTATGTTTACAATAAAGTTTTGTTTCACCTACACACTGGACACCAAACCTGAGCCTAATGCATAGAGGTCGAGTGCATGGTCACTGCACACACCTCTGTTATGGTGAGGACAGGATGGTTCACCGTTATTTCCTCCTCATGCGCTTTCTGTGCATCAGCTGCTGTCCTCCCAGCCTCTGAGTGTGTCATCATTTATATCTCCATGCTCATTCACTCGCCTTACTGCTCTGAGTCCCCCTCTGTCCCTGGGGTGACTTATGTTATTAGGATAACCTTCTGTCCCCCTGCTTGCCACCGCTTGGCTGAAATTGAGCAGAGCCCTTTGCCAGTTACCCTAGGTGCTGCACCTCTGTGGCTCAGCTTTAGCTGCTTTGATAACCGTGAGCCTTCTACTCCAAAATTCAATTCTGCTGAGGGTGGCAGGATTACTGAAAGCTTCAGTTTCAGTGATAAAACCCGAGCATGGCTGAGCTGAGTGCCTAAGAAGCTTTTCATTTAGGCCTGAAACAGGAGAGGCATGGGCCTCTATGTCCTTCGTGAAAGAGGGATTTCCCTCAGCCCTCTGAGTCCAACACTCAAGAATTGAAGTGGGTTGGTGGGCTGGAATCAAAGGGAAATGCAATTCCCCTAAGTTGTGGTTTTATTTTCCTCTGTGTATGACTAGAGTAGGACCAAGTAGGGGATATCCCTGGGGACTTTTCTTGCCTTCTGCAGAGCGGCCATTTACTTTCAGTCATAGACCCCCTCTGTCCCCACTACCCACACCAGGTGCTGGAGGAGCCATAGGATAGGGGACAATATTCATGAGCAGGGTCTTTGGGTGCTGGGCATGTCTGGAGTCAGACTTTAAGTATGAGAGACAAATCAGCAACTTTCATTAGGTATGTACTATTGCCTATACCTTTTGTTGTTAGTACAGATACAATTCATTGTACTAAAAGCTATCATGGGGTGAAGAAAATAGAAAGGAATATATTTACGTCAACCTTGTATGTTGCCTGGTATGATACCCAGAAAAGGTGGGCCTATAATTATTTACTTGATGCTCTTTTTAATAAATCAATTACGTCATAGGGTTGAAGAATAGCAAAGTTGTTTCAGCATTCTTTAAGAAATCTTGCATGCTTATTCACTAGAGAAGCACTGGGCTTGTCCCTTAAAGGACAAGGCTTCGTTTTGTTTTTAATAAGACACACTCTTTATAATTAAAACAAAATCCCAGTGTTAAGGGATTACTGTTTTAAATAATTGGATTTTTTTCGTTTGTTTCTCTGATCCCCATATATGAGAGTACATCTAATGGTGTCTTAGAATAATAAATATTTTCGGATTAAAAAGTTCTCAACTACTGAAATTTAATAATGCTTCTCAAAGTTTATGAATGATATAGAAGGTAATATAAAGTCAAGAATTTATATTTGGAAAAGATAAAGAAATAGAAACTGGTTAGGAACAGTAGAAGCTGTGGAAACACTTTTGAAGAGATGACACATTTTTCTTTGCAATAACTTATTTAAAAATATAAACTCATTATTTACATAATTTAGTCCTGTCCTCAAAATACTAAATTCAGTGCTCTGTGTTTCTTTTTTCACATAAATGTTTTCCTAAAGTGGTATTTTAATATTTGAAGATGGGTTAGTTTCAAAAATGGTTAGAGTTAAAATGAATAGGGAAAAGGAAATGAATAGGGAAAGGTGAATGTTCAGTGCTGTTACTTTTACAAAAACACTCTCAAATTCTGTTACCCTCTTTTTCTCTTTTGTTTTTCTATACTACAGAGCCCCTTTCCGTCTATGATGTCATGTGTGAGGCCCGGAGAGGATAACCATCAGGGTGGGTGGTAAGAAGGGGGGGGGGAGGGAGTGCTTTGCTTGAGGCAAAAATCTTTCTCCATCTGGGACCTTCTTAAATCTCCCTGGCCCCTTAAATCAGGGCACAAACTTCCAGGGAAGAGACTGTGTGAAACAGTGGTAGCAGGAGTGGAGGGAATTAGCTGTGCAGGTGGCTGGAGGGCCATTTTCTAGTTGGTCATTTCTGAGCTTTGATGAGCCTTTTCAATCTGACCTGTTTTTCCACTAGTCAGGGTCTTGACCGCTTTCCAGGGGTAGCTATGCCATATTCTCCTGGGTGTGGATGCTCCAGGAAACACCAGCTATCCTAGCACAAGACTTTTAAAGAATTGGCAGAAATCTGGAAGCAAAAATATCAAGGATTTAGGAGAAATTTTCAATTTGACTTTTTAGGCACTTTGAGATCTTACGCTGCTGCTCTGTTACCTTCGTCTTTATCTGTATCCCCTAGACCATATTGCTTCTTGACTAATTCTTACCTTCCTTATTTATTTATTTATTTATTTATTTATTTATTCATTTATACTATGTCACCCTTGGTAGACTGCTGTGGCATCACAGTTCACAGCAACCTCAAACTTTTGGGCTTAAGCGATTCTCTTGCCTCAGCCTTTCAAGTAGCTGGGACTATAGGCGCCTGCCACAATGCCCAGCTATTTTTTGTTGTTGGTGTTGCAGTTGTCATTGTTTAGCTGGCCCGGCCAGGGTTTGAAACTGCCAACCTGGGTATATGTGGCCGGCGCCCTCCCTACTGAGCTACGGGCGCTGCCCTTTCTTACCTAATTTAATGACCTCCCAAATACAACTCTATTATCCTAATTAATAGTTTAAGCAATTATTTAGTTTTTGTTTTTCCCTGTGGCATTAAATTTTCTTCAGTGTTCACATTTGGAAATGTTGGAAAATAGAGAGAAAAAAGAGAAATGATCAGTTTCTCTGCCCTGTGTCCCTTGAGATGCTAATAAAAAAAATAGTTCACTCAGTGAAGAAAATTCGGAGATTCTAAAGAAGATATTAAAACTGAAGACAAGTTGAGTCCAGATGGTGTATTAGTCTGCTAGGGCTGCCATACCAAAATGCCACAAATGTTGGTGGCTTAAACAACAGAAATTTATTTTCCTCCCAGTTCTGGAGAGGTCCAGGATCAAGCTGCCGTCAAGGTTGGCTTTTGGTGACGACTCCCTTGCTGGCTTGCAGATGGCTGCCTTCACACAGTGTCCTTAAGTGCCCTTTTTTCCTGCATGTACTGAGAGAGCTCTCTGATGTCTCTTTTTCTTCTTATAAAAACACCAGTCCTATCAGAGTAGGGCCCCACTTTAATCACCGCTCCTATTAAGCCCTAAGGGCTCCTATTAAAGGTCCTATTTACAGATACATTCATGCGGGGTGGGGTGGGGGTGAGTTCTTTAACATATGAATCTGAGGGGGACACGATTCAGTCCACAACAGATAAATTTGCTATCATGCTCAGTTTTTCCAACCTTGAAAGCGGATTGTATTCCTCCCCCCCAAATTCCTGTTAACAGTTATGTAAGGATCTTTTGTTTTAATTTTTAATACAATGGTTAATGTACGGTTGCCTACTTAAAAATGATATAAAACAGCAAGATATAAGAACTTTTAGGATAGTGAAGTTGCTTGGAGAGATGGGTGATTTCTGACATTTTAGAAAGATTTAGCTAGGTTTTTTTTACATCTCTGTGGACATGGATCAGTCTTATCAGTCTAAATGCTGCTTTCTACAGATAGGAGAAATAGCAGTAGTGGCTCTCAAAGTAGTAAAATACATCAGAATATCACTAACATTGTCACAAACTTGCTGTTTTTCTCCTGAAGTTTTCTATAAGTATAAAGAGTTCAGAAAACTACGTTTGTTTTTTTGTCTGGATTACTAATGTTTGGGGCGAGAGTACTGTTTGATCCCTTTTGTTTATTAGATGTTTATATCATATTTTTTTGCACTGAAATCAGTGTTAACTTATCTCCCCACCTCCCTGGTAAGTCTTGCCAATAAATACCCTGTAAATTGGGAAACTCTCAGGTTGTTGGGGCCAACCTGAAAAGGCCACATGGAAAGTGACTTAGATCATTACTGTTCTGCTCTATTCCAGTCTGAGCCGTTTACTTTTTCAACGCAATCAGAATATTGACCTCCATTTAAAAGTGCAACATTGTCCTATCTGTTATGTAAATCCACTGTGCTTCTGAAGGATAAAATACAGAAAAGAGACCATCAATATGACTTCTCTGCTGTCCTTGATCATAAGTGATCGCTTTTTGTTAAGGGGTGTACTAAAAGATTTATATCTAAAAGATAACAAATAAAATTCACTAAGATTCTCATGTAAAATCATATGAAAGACCATTTTCAGGATTATTGAGTCATGTTGCTGAAAATTGTCAGAAATGATCTAAACAAGGACTAAAATGAGTTGATTTCATTTGGCAATAGTTAGAATTAACTTCTACTTTTAATGAAACCCCCTTTAAAAAATATTCTGGGTATTTATGCTTTTACTATAGCCATTCCCCCTAACATAGACATGGAAGTGTGTTCTTATCTTGCTTTGGGAAGGCTCTGAAAATGCGAAGCAACAGATGTTATACCCAGAATAATGATATGTATCCTGGAAACATATCTTTATTGACTGGGATTTGTTCTTGGGAAAACAAAAATTTGGCAAACAGAGAGCATTAACTTGCTGATCTCAGCAGTAATTACTTGGGTTAGATTATAATAATCTTGTGTGGGTGGTAACTGTATGCATATATTGGAAAAATATAATTCTAAAATATGTACATCAAAAGGAAAACCAACTTGTGTAAACTTCAGTTAATTTTTCCCCTTAAAGAGCAAACAAAAAACCCCCTCAATTTCATTTTTTGGAAGTTCTTTCAACAGAATTTGCGAAGAAATTTCTAGGATTCCAAATTCTAATGTATATATTGATAGTGAGGCTTTTGACCATATCCTCTGTAGGTTCTGCTTTTTTTTTTTTGATTATGCCCACTGAAAACAGCATTTGAAACAAATGAACCAATCCCTGATCTTTACGCATCCCTATAACTCTTGAAATAAATCCACCGTTATTTGTACCAAGGGCTACACTAAAGCAGTGGTTTGTGTAATTTTGATCTTTTTGTTCCAATGCCATCTTAAACACCCTTTCTCTTCCCTTCCAACAGGAAAATCAAAGCAGAGCTACTTAGGTCTGTGCCAAGGAAAAGTTATCAAGAGGTCAGTTTGAGCACCATCATGTAAATCATTTCTTAAATAGGTAGCTGCAAAGTTGTGAAGGCCCTTCTATAAATTTCTGAAGTTGATGGCATTGGTTTTGGAGTCTGAAATTGAAATAAAGTTTGTCAGCGGTAATGTTCAAAATAGCTGGTTAGCACCAAGGTCATTTAAATGTAGAGTCTTGTTTGTCTCAAAGGATATGGAGTACAAATGCAACCTCAGGACAAGTCCTTATTTGTATTTTAAGAATACCATATATACTCGAGTATATAGGTATAAGATCCATAATTATTTCAGAATATCTTAGATGATCAGCATGTATTTTTTGTTGTTTTAAACATTTTTTAAGATTTCAGAATGTGATAGGCATATAACCATTTTGGTTACATGGTTTGCTTTGGTATATGTTAAATCAAAGTTTTCAGTGAGCCCTTCACCCAGAGAGTATGCGTTATACCCAAGTTAGGTGTGAGCGTATCTATTCCCTTAACTTCCCCTGCCCTCCTACTTGAATTCCACTGAGTTTTGCTTCCCTATGTGTAGTAAGTATTGATCAACTAATTCCAATATAGTAAAAGTACATGGGGTGGTATTTTTACCTTCTTGTGGAGAATAGTCTCCAATTTCATCCAGGTTGTTACAAAAGATACTAGGTCGTCATTTTGTTAAATGGCTGAGTAGTACTCCATGGTGTGCAAATGCCACATTTTATTAATTCATTCCTCCCTTGATGAGCATGTTGGCTGCTTCTGCATCTTTGTGACTGGGGGAAAAATTCATTTTATTTTTTGCTGTTGATGATGATCTTACAGATATGCCATCACCTAGTTTCAAATTCTTAGCAACTCTGTTACCTGTAAACTGTTGCTATGCCATGGTTTTTATATGTGTTGAGAAGCTAACATGGTGAAGACAGGGTGTCACGCTTTGGAAGTGGTGAGCCATCATGACCTATTTATACTCATGTCAGGGAGGTATGCAGTGTCCCTTCCAGTCACAGAATGGGAGAATGTTTTCCTCCTCAACAAAGTCTGTGTGTTTTCACAGCAAAACCCAGGATTCAAAGGAAAAAAACCACTCTACGATGAAACCAGGTGATTATGATCAAATTTCTGTTCCACAGGACATGATCATTAGTTTTTGTCAAAAAAAAAAAATATATATAATATTAATTATAGGCATTTCATCCTGGAATGGAATTGATAAATAACTTTGCACTGTGGGTAGGGCACATGGCCACTTCTGCAATGAATGCAAACTAAATTTGATACTTTTCCCAAAAATCTGAGGAGGTTTGTGTCTACCTGGGAACAGTGAGTCACAGTAGCACATGCATCAACTTCTGGTAGCTGCTTCCTCTGACTCTTATTTCAAATGTATCTTCTCATTATTGTCTCTGTCTCTCAATTCCTGTTTTTCTCCTCCTAATCTATTCCATACATTTCTTAGTGGGACCTTTTTACCAAGGGGGTGGGTTCCTAGTCTGCTTTATGGAGATCTTTAGGATGGCCCCTTTCATAAGGCAGTGATGGAGAAAGGAGAATATCGTGAAGTTCCACATGATGCTTCGCTCCGTACTCTGCTTTCCTTCCCCAATACACTGAGCTGCTACAGGGAGAGAGCCATATCTAATCATCCTTAAATCCTCAACATTTACGACAGAAAATAACTCGTATAGACACTTAAATTTTGAATCTAAACAGATTATTGATGGAAGATACATTTATTTATTTATTTAAATTATTAATATAATTTAGAAGGCAATATGATCTTCAAATCTTCAGAATACTAGGGGGAAATAGTATGAGAATAATTGTTATAAGACTGTTTTTCAAAATGAAAAATCCAATTGCTATTTTCACCCTTCTGTTGAATGTTCGGGAAGATACACTGGTTCCCAGAAGGGAAGAGCCAGACCCTAGTCATCTGCTGAATACCTGATGGCCCGCTCAGTGGCAGGAAGGCCAGGTGACGCGTCTCTTTCTTCTCCTCTTACTTCTGTAAGGATTTCTTGCCTTTCCCCAGTACCTTCTCAGAGATTAGATCTCCTTTCTAAAATATTCAGGGAGCATATTTACGTTGTTAGGCCCATTACAAGTTCTGCTTCTCAGTAGGGTTGTTAAATGGAAAACATTTTGGGGTGGTTCATGAAAGAACAGGAGAAGCAAGGCCCATCTGATAGAACAACCCTTGGGAGCCGTAGCTGATCAGGCCTGTCACCTGTCCTGTGCAGTTGGACACACGGCACCTTCTGGTCACTCTGACCACAGCCACTGTCTCAAGGGCTGCTGTTCTCTTGCCCCCCACTGCCCCATGCCTTCTCAGATCTCTTCTTTATCCACATCACTCTGCCATATTGATCTGTCCTGGCTTTTTCTTTCTATTGCTGTTCGCTCCTACTGTGGTCTCTTTCATCGTTCTCTCTGCTCTCAGTCTGCCTTATTTCCCATTTTGAACGTTTAGAGATCCATCAAGGAAAGCAGAATAACAGGAGAGATGTAAACACCAGGGAAATGAGGCATTGTTTCAGCACATTGCTTTACTCTTGAGAGTGGTTGAAAGATTGGATTTTGGAATCAAAGCTATCTATGAGAATTGGGGCTTTGCTATTCCCTGTGCAACTGTGGGGCAAGCTATTTAAGCTTCTCTGACTCTCCCTTCAATCTATAAATGGGATATATTGATAATAATAGTACCCAGTTTATGGTAGAGTGAGCATTCAGTGCCATAATAGGTTTAAAACTCCTTGCACTACATAGAGAAGTATTTTTGTCTGTTATTTATAAGCAATTATAACATTTTTGAGGCCAGGCACAATGACCCAACCCTGTAATCTCAGTAATTTGGGAGGCTAAGGAAGGAGGATCACATGAAGCCAGAATTTGAGACAAGCTGGGCAACATGGTGAGACCTCATTTCTACAAAAAAATACTTAAAAAAAAATTAACCAGACATGGTACATGTGCTTGTAGTCCCAGCTACTCAGGAGGCTGAGGCAGGCAAATAGTTTGAGCCCATGAGTTCAGGGCTGCAGTAAGCTATGATTGTGCCACTGCACTCCAGCCTGGGTAACAGAGAAAGACCCTGTCTCCAGAAATAAACATAATTATTATAACATAAATATTATATATGTTATATATAATATATAACATAATTATTATTTTAGACCTGAAAAACCTTTGGATTAAATTAAAATATTTGCCATTTCTCTTGCTAGAGGATATGATTCCGTTTTGCTTACCACTGTCTCTCCAACCTTCAGAACATTGCCCAGCAAATAGTGACCCAGCAAATAATTTGTTGAATGAATTTATTCTAATCCCCTTATTTTAGGGATGAACTATGAGGCTCAAAAGTTAAAGTATTTTCTCAAACATTGGTGATAGAGTGAGGGATTAAATCTGTGGCCTTCTAATCCTCCCAGTGTCCTTTCTGGGAACACTATGTTATATTTTCAGTATTTGTGTAGTTTACATAGTAAGTTCATAGGAAGCTGTGTGGTAGTATGCAAGAATACACTTTAATAATAAGATACACTTGGAATTACTCTTGTTAAAATTATTGGCACAACCTTTATCTTAATTTCTATATCCTCATCTGTGAAGTGAGATAATTTCTACCTTATAGAACTATTAATGCTAAAGGATTGAAATAATCTTCTTAGAGCACTTGGTCCCATTTCTTTGTCCACCCCACCTCCAACTTTCTAGCTAAACTTAATTATACATTCACTTGTTGCCTGTTCTTTCTTGAATCATCTATGATCAGGCTTCTGACTTCCATCACTCCACATCTCACTTGTCAAGGTCAGTCTTCATCTGCCTTGACCTATCTGACAGGTAACCACACTGCTCTCCTCTGGTTTTCCTCCTACTCCACTAAGCTGGGCCTTCTCACCCTCCTTTAGTAGCAATTTTCATTTTCCCAAGTCCACCCCCGACCTCCTATTGTCTGTGTTTCTGTTCTTGCTCTCACTGGACCTCTTCCAGTCTCTGAAATTAAATGTCTAAATGCTAATGACTTTCAAGTTTATATTTCTAGTCCATACTTCCCCTCTGAATTCCAGATTTATAAAGCTAAATGCCTACTTAACTATTAACTTAGAAGTCTAATAAACTTTTTAAACTTAAGTTTCACAACAAACTCCGCATTCTCTCTAGAACCCACCAAATGTGAACCTCTGTGGAATTTCCCATCTCAGTCAGTGGAGATTTCATTCTTCTAATCGTTCAAGCTAAAAACACTCAGAGACCTTCTGGATTTCTCTATCATTCCACATCCAATCCATCAGGAAATCTTGTTTCCTCTTTCTATGAAATATATCTAACATCGAGCAGCATCACGACCGCCATCTGGGTATCACACACTGTACTTTCTCACTTGGAATATGGCATTACCTCCTACTAGCCTCTTTCCAAGCATGTGCTCCATTTCCATGTACAACTAGATAAGTTACTTTTATTCTTTTTTTTCCCAGTTAACAAGTATTATAGATTTTCTCTTAATACTATTTAATATATATTTTTATTTTGGATTGATATAAGGGTACATAAGATGAGATGACATTGTTGACATTTGTTAGGTAAAGTCCGAGTTGTATTTGAGTCCTTCACCCAGGAGATGTGCCATATACCCTCACATTGTGCCTGTTAGGTGGGAGTTCATCCTTCCGTCTCCTCCCACTTCCCCCTCCTTGAATTTGTGTTTTTCTCTAGTATGGGCCTATAGTTTTTCTAGGCATTACTTTTAAACTGTGTTCCAGATTGCATCATTCTTCTCCTGATTCAGGGTAAAACCCCAGTTCATACTATAGTCTGTATACCCCCACATGGTCTACCTGCTCCCAACCTTTCTTTTCTCATGTTTTGCCCCTTCCCGCTTTCTCAGCAGCACCAGCCGCATCGCCATTTCATGGACACACCAAGTGTCTCTTGCCCTAAGACTTCTATACTTACTATTTTTTTCTGCCTGGAAACCCGGTTTATTTTATTTTATTTATTTGTTTATTTATTTTTGAGACAGAGTCTCAAGCTGTTATCCTGGGTAGAGTGCCATGGCATCATCATAGCAACCTCCAACTCACAGCAACCTCCAACTCTTGGGTTTAAGCAATCCTCTTGCCTCAGTTTTTCTATTTTTTTAAGTAGAGACGGGGTCTTGCTCTTGCTCAGGCTGATCTTGAACATGTGAGCTCAAGCCATCCACCTGCCTCTGCCTCCCAGGATTATAGGCGTGAGCCACTGCACTTGGCCCAGGCTGATTTTAGAAAGCTAATATGGGCTATATATAATACCCACAATCGGCCTATGATACAATCTCATAATCAAACATTAATATTTTTGAATGCAATGTTAAAAATACCCATGGGTAAGCGAAGGTTAAATAAAGGTTTGAAAAACTCTTTGTCAGTTCATGTCCCAGTTGGCCGAAGAATGAAGTCAGTTCAAGTTTTCCTGCCAAATGATTTAAGACAAAACTTTAAAGTTTCCAGAGTCTTAGGGAGTTTGGAATTGAAAATGAGAGATTCTGATCCCGTACCTATGTGGCTTGCACCTTTATTTTTTTCCCGATCTTTGTCCAACCATTATACATTAGGTCCTCAGGGAAGATCCAGCTAAAAAGGCTTCTCTGCAGATCAAGTCTGGCATGGGGAGCGTATCCAGTTAACAATTACTGAAAGAGGAATGCAGCATAAATCATTTTTCGCTCACATGTGTTATTTAGAAGATAGTGGCCAGTTTAACAATAGTTAACTATTATTGGAAACAAAGTACTATTTGATTAACTCAGACACTAAGTTAACTCAGACACATAGTATTAGGAATATCAAAATCACTTAATGGACGAGTCATCTACTGCCACAAACCCATTATCTATTTTAGTGCTCCGTAGCCCTACTGGTTGGACCCTGTTTCACTGATCCGTTATTGATTTGTCATATAACTTTAATCTCATTTTGGTGTGTAATTTGCTTCTTTTTCTGATTGCCCTGTGCCTTTAAGCATTTTCAAACTGTTGATCAAAGATATTATCACTTTTAATCTACTTAAAATTAAAATTTTTCATAGTCATATCCATTTTAGGTATCAAATTAATTGAAAATAAAGGATATTGAAAAACTTTTGTAAAGATCACCTGAAATTTTAACATTCATTTATATTTTTTGCATAAAAGAACATATTTCTCTCTAAAGATACTTTGAGCCATAATATATTGTAATGTCATTTGTCTCAGTTTTGGTTGAGTATCCACAGGAGAAAGTTAGATGTGAGTAGTAATTATTGTAGTAATGCTCTCCTAAATGCTTCTCCTTTAAGGATTTATGTATTTCCAGAAATTAATCATTTTTTTCTTCTTTTGAGGTTCGACACCATAATTATATTTAAATTGCTCATCAATTTTAAGAATGCATAATAAATTATTGAACATTTATATTCAATCAACTTTGTAATGTATGTAATTTTTTCCAAACATTTAAAATTGCAGGAAATGAGAAAAATAAGAGAAAATTATTATAGTTTTACTGTATTTTAAAAAATTGGCACCTAATTTACTGACTGAAATCCTTCGGTCATAAATTTTTATTGTTTTTCACTCCAAGACTAGATAGAGCAGATGTGATTTTATTTTTTAAATTCACATTATAGAAAGATTTTTGTTTTGGATTTTCATGGAAAGGATTTTATTTATTATGGGAGTAATATTTCAGTTGCTAAGAAAATGCTCTTTTAAATACAAGTGGTAATTTGCTTGCAGCCTTAAAGTTAGGAAACCTGCCTTTAAAGAGTATTTTTGAAAGTATTTATCTCTGATTGCAATGACTTACATTCAACAGCACTACTATTAAATGAAATAAAAATGAATGTCTCTTCTGCCACGGAGGCACAGGTGGACATCTTGGTAGCAAACCCCATGTGGTGTGACACATGGCACAGCCCAACATGGGGGCAAAGAGCATGCAGCTTGTGCTAGGAGTCATTTTATGGCCACTTTACTGTAGATTTGTGTTTTTCTGTGTAACAGCCATTATTAGAGACATTTACATAGTATGGTGTTTGGTTTTTTAAAAGTAAATGTTTATTGTAATTTCTTAAACAGTCAAGACCCGATTAGCAGAATCTTTTTAGAAACCAAAGTTCCTCCACCCCATCCCTTGCTATCTATATAAATGATATTTTTGACTCTGTCCTTTATAATGTTGGCACCCTGTGCATATTAGATGTAATCAGGGCTGAAAGGAAACTTGAATCCATCTGGAAGCAATAAACTTTTCTAAAAGACTGCACAGTGTTATTTAATCCTGTGACTTCTTACTGTGAGTGAAATTAAGGTTTGATGCAGTTGTGTCACATCGTATTGATATCAAATTTATCTTTCTAAAAAAAACCTGACAGTGGTATTACGGCACAGAGAAGATGGCTTGCCGTAATTCCATAAGCTCGTTTACACTGATGCTACCTAGTGTAGCTAAATACAAAAAATAACTTGATTCAGACTGTCTGTTTTCCTTAGAATTTTCATATTATCATGTAATACTTTTTTACCTTCACCTTTAATTTGGCTCTTATAGTACTACATGGTAAAAATTGTTATGAGAGGCATGGAGAAAAAATTATTATTTTGAAGCTCCTTTAAATTAGGAACATACTTGTACCTGATTCTACCTGATAGAAACAACAAAAAGGTAAAAATATTGAGCTTATTTTAGTTTTATACCCTTTAAATCAATTTTAGACTTTTTCAAGAATAATTTGACTTAAAATGGCTTCTTAAATTTTCTTTTTCTTCCAGTACAGTGTATCATAGGGTATCATAATTTTTGTGACTAGGATTCTACATTCTTTCAGCTGACTAGCATTAGTCACGAAGTGTGTGTGTGTTTGTCAAGATTTATGTTTTTATTAGGACCTAAATGTTTATTTTATTAGGACTTGGACTTAGGCAAATATGTAAGGAAAAAAATCTAATTGAAAATAATTTAGAGAGTAGGAAGTGTAACTGCCTTTTATAGGTAACTTCCTTGCAATTTCTTTTTCTTATTGAATCACTTCTCACTGGGTTTACTTAACTAGCTTTTTTCAACGCCAAAAACAAAACAAAACCCAAACATATCTGTCAACTGTATGCTTTTTATGATGGAAGTGAAATAATGGCTTATATCTCTCGCTTGTCTAGCATATTAAAAATAAACATGAACTTTGTCTTGAATGTTATTAAGTTGGATTTTTCAAATAAAATTATGATAAGCTATATTATATTTGCTCATTATTTTGCCTTTGTCTCTGGTATTCCCAGGCCTATAAATACTTACGAAATGAATAAAGAGATATAAACACTTTTGAGAATCATATATGTATGTGTTTGAAATTTGCTTCTGGATGCTTGGTGTATGTGGCTTCTCGCAATTTCTTTTTTATTCAGCCCTCCTCCTTGCAACCCCCTGTACCACAATAATCCCTTGAGCACGATAATGACATATTTGGCATCAGAAAGGTGAACTGGTAAGTTCAAGTGTCCTGGAGGCTGATTAAATGAATCTCTTCCAGACTTTTTCTGGATGGTCAAGATTGTTCCATTCTATTTCTAGTGATTTTTGCTCCTCCACTTTCTGGTCCAGTCCTCATCAAGTAAAAATCTCTCAGGTGGTTGTTCTGCTTCCTTCCAACAACACACATCCGCCTGTGCTGAGTTCATGACCTCTGGACTTCATAGTTACTCTGAAAACTCTCTTCTCAGGATCAAATGATGAGAGCCTTGAGGGGAGAACTGAATGGGAGTGGTATAAAAGGAAGCCTTTTAGTATCTTTATCTACGTAACAAAACTCTTTGGATAATCTGCAGAGCTGTGTGATGTCCTCATTGTGACTCGTGGGAAGTGATGGGGCATCTGACTTGCAGAATTGGGCTGACAGTCATGGTAGAGGTGAGAGCAGTGTGGTGAGACCATCCTCGTGGTGCTGAGAAGAAAAGACTATCAGGGAGTTGTTCTGGATTGTAACATGTTCAGACCTGATCGTTAGATTCTCGCAATAGAAGGCGTTATTGTGGCTTAAATAGAGTTCAATTCCTATGGTTCAGCAAGTTCCAGGCCACAAAATATAAAAAACTTTTTTTTTGTTTTGAGGCAGCGTCTCACTCTGTCACCCTGTGTAGAGTGCCATGGTGTCCTCATAGTTCACAGCAACCTCAGTCTCTTCATTAAAGAGATCCTCTTGACTCCGCCTCCCTTATAGCTGGGAATATAGGTGCTGCCAGAACACCCAGATAGTTTTTCTATAGATTTTGTAGAAATGGAGTCTTGCTCTTGCTTAGGCTGGTCTCAAACTCCTGAGCTCAAATTCCCAGTGTGCTAGGATTACAGGTGTGAGCCACCACACGGGCCAAGATTTATTTTTTCTTTTTTTTCTCATAAAACAGTTGGCCATATTAAATGCTAAAATTAAAAATGCTATATTAATTTTAGCATTTAATATTCCCACCAGAAGTATCTGGAATGTAGTAGGTGTTCACAATTGTTAAACAAAAGAGGTGATCCTTTGGGTTTACATTTAACTACCGTGGTCTCCTTTCTTTACCCTTTTCTCACCACCACCATTATCAAATCACTGTTTAACTAGTATGGAGAAATGTATAACAAGTTAGTAAAAGGTTTTTCAAAGAGCTTTGTGCCCTCATCTTTTGGTAAGTTAGAAACTTCTGATATGTAACAAAATGTCAACCGAGTAGTAATGGGCCTTAAGAGTTCAGATGGACTGAGAAACATAGGGGGTCTCTTGGAAAAGTGGTTCTATGTGGTTTGACAGTTGGTTAATATCTGGAAGAGTGGCTTGGCACCTGTAGCTCAGGAGCTAGTGCGCCAGCCACATGCACCAGGGCTGGTGGGTTTGAACCCCGCCCAGGCCTTCTAAACAACAATGACAACTACAGCTACAAAAAAAAAAAAAAAATAGCTGGGCGTTGTGGGTGCCTGTAGTCCTTGCTACTTGGGAGGTTGAAGCAAGAGAATCCATTAAGCCCAAGAGTTTGAGGTTTCTGTGAGCTGTAACGCCATGGCACTCTACCAAGGGCGACATAGTGAGACTTTGTCTCAAAAAAAAAAAAAAAAAAAAAAAAAAAATATATATATATATATATATATTATGTACACACACATATATATATATTTGAAAAGATTGGAGTCAAGGTGGCTTTTCACTCTGGCAAATAAAGGAGCAAATGTTCTGAGATAGAAATGCTCATAGCGGGATTAAGGTATCATCTGATTGATAGTAAATACAGTCAGTAACTAACTTATATTGAAAGCCTCGCCTGTGTTTGAAGCATTGAGTGAAGTGCTTGGAAACAGAGATTAGAGATGAAGATAATGATGAAGACACTATTAAAATGAATTACGGAGAAACTAGGGAATGGAGAATTAGTTACCATGCTTCTGAGGCTCATGAGGAATCTGTACAAAGATCATCTGGTGTGATAAATATGAACTTCATATATGAACTAATAGGCATATTAGAACTGATAATGCCAAAGAAATGTCTAGATATTAAGGTGAAGATGAATCCACTGAGGTCATATTTTCTGTCTGTGTCATTTTCAAAGAGTCCCCACCCATAGATATTTTCCCTAAGTGTTTGAGATGGAAGTGGAGGTGTAGGGCTGTAAGTGGATAGCAAAGTCAAGGAATAAATAAATGGTCTCAACAGAAGTAGCATATGAGTGTTCTTCCTGAAGTGAAAATGGTAAAACCCAATAAAGCCGTGGAATAGACTATTGAAATACTTAGAGTTGCCTTTTTATTTCATTATGTTTCATATGTAATAGGGACTTGTTGCCTAGATAGTCTCAATTGAGAATTTAACAACAGTCTTGCAGTTATTTGATGCAAGGTAATGAAAGATATAATGCATGAACCTTGCCGTCTTTTGGCTGCATTTTCTTATGTTTACATCTGTCTTTACAACATTTATGTACCAGGTGTTCTCAAAATTTTTGGTCTTGGGAGCCTTTTATACTCTTAAAAGCCCTTTGAGATTTTCAGTAATTTATTTAATACTCATTGATATTTATTGTATGAGAAATAAGACAGTTACAAATATTGACTATTAAAAAAGTAATAAGTCCAATGTATGTTATCATAAATATTTTTATTAAAAATATTTTCCAAAATAATTAAAAAAGTAATGCTACTCTTCTCTTGAGTATATGGCTTAATAGAAGGCTTCTGAATTTTCAGATTGCTTCTGCATTTAGTATATTGTGAATATATTGTTTTAGTTGAAGTATATGGTATATAAGGAAAATCTAGTTTAATACAGATGTGTAGTTGGAAAAGTCTTTTAATAATGTTTTCATATAACTATAAATATTCTCCTTTAACAACAAAACTTATTAAGGCATGCTTTCTTAAAGGCTCCTTATAAGTGGAATCTAAAAACATCAGTTTTTTGTAGTCTGATATTGTAACTTGAATCAAAGTTTTAACAACATACATGATTTTATAACACTCTATGTTGGCCATTTGGAAAATTTGGTTTACTGATTTATACAGAGTTTCTAAATGTTGACATATTTTATTTTATAAAATATAACATATTTTATATATATATTATATTATTATATGTATTATGACATATTATTTTTAAAAGTCAGATAGTACTATCATTGCCAATCACATCAGAAAATTCATTCAGACTGGGAAGCTGTCAAACTCATCATGGTACTTACAAGTTTCACAAAATTTCAATTTTACTACATACTCAAAGTATTTTATCATTGTATTTTATCATTGATAGTACTCTTGATGGCTTTTCTTGAGTGACTGACTCATTTTGCTCATTTTCTAGAAATTACTTACCAGATATTCATGTCTAAATACCATAGTTTGTATTGTCAGTTGATCTTTCAAGTAAAACATGGTGCTCTATGAAAAACAGCTTGTTCACCTGCAAACCAAATGGTCTAAATGCCCCTTCTGGGGAGGACTACCCCTACCATTTACAGCAGCACTCCTTTACTGTGGTTCCCACGTCATTCTTTACCCTTTATACCAAGAAATGTCCTCAAGGACAGCGATTTTAAAACATAGTCTGAACACTTCATCAAAGACAGTTAACTGCTTTTTTTTTTTTTTTTGTAAACCAAGAGTTTGAAGTGGAGAAGAATGCAGCAGTTCAGTAAAATTTAGTGCCCTTGTCTTGGCTCATACTGACCCGAGGAGTTTCAACAACTATTGCTTTTGCATCATCAGTACAGACATCAGTGTGGTAGAAAAGGGAAGTAATATCTTTAGTATTATAAAAATTGTTTTTACTCTGCCTGTGCACCCTGAGATGGCACGTTTACAACTGCTGATGAAGGTGTTTGGTTTATCTGAACATTTATGTAATTTACCAATTTCTCCTGAATATTTGTCTTAGTAAAACAGTGTATAGGTATAGATCTTTTAGTAATGGTAAAGATTTAGGGGAAAAGCAGACTACTAAGTTTGGAACATGAATAAGTTATATATTAAGAAAAATGATTTTAAACAGAAGATTGCCTAGGACTGGAAGTTAAACTGCTTAAATTTTTCTATTACACTGTTCTTTTCAATAAAACTGATTTCTGTATATTTATGATTAAACATAGACTGCGTAAATTAAAATTGTTAACATCACTTTGTGCATTGTAGAAATTACATGTTTTGAGTGAAGAATTAGTATATTTATATTTTAAAATCCAAACTAAAGAACAAGATTTAAGTTTTCTTGATTGTTTTAGTTAATTTTGGACCTTATGCAAAAATACCTGTTTATCTTCAAGTGCTTAAATTCTTATGAATCCTCTGAGCTGTTTATACACTGCAGAAATAACTAAATGAAAAAAAATTACAGACAGAAATTGAATATTAATTTTTATTTGACCAAAATGTGACATTTGGATATTGGATTTGCGGTTTCCATCCCTTTCTGAAAATAAGTTGAAAATTTTCTAATTCTTTTACTGGATGAGAAGACTATTTGTTTCTTCATTGCCACTCTTGATATATGCATGTACATAGGAACTTAAGCTTTTCTGCTAACAAATGTCATGTCATAATTCTTGAGGACAGTTAATACATCGTGATGCGTTTTCAGTTAACTGCAGAGGCAGCCCTGTTTGTTTAAACCCTAGTTTAACCTGATTATTAACAATTAAATTGTGTTTTCTTCTTACAATTAAAGTGTATTCAAATTTATTGGTCTCTTGCTTCACAGATTTATCTCAGTATGTGGTATATTCAAACAGAATTTTGTATTTTTAATTAGGGGATTAGATAACTAATTCTGAAGAGCAAAAAAAAAAAAAAAAAAAAAAAAAAGTTTATAATTAAATTTTATTAAAATTTATTGGTATCTTTCTTCAAATATTTATCTAATTTTTTGGTATATTAAAACAAAATTTTTTATTTTTAATTAGGGTTTTATATAACTAATTCTTAATACAAAAAAAAAAAAAAAAAAAAAAAAAAAGGTTAAACATCACATTGCTTAACCATCTAATATACTGTAAGTGTGTGTCTATACTATGTTGTGGGAGCCATCTACCAGGCAGGCCTGTTTTTCAGGCAGTATTTTAAAAAGTGGCCATGTGCAGAAACTGTGAGCACAATTAACGCCAAGCAGATAAATCCAGCTCTAATCCTGTTTACGGTCTGCGTCAGACAGATGTGCCAAGATTGATTTAGACAAGCCCCAGGCTTACAGTAATATTTTTTAAAGTGACATTCCCTGTTCTATTTTTGTTAAACCTTTGCTAAATATTCTTAAGTGTTGTTGGTTTTGCTCTTCTTGTTAACCACTGTAACCTACTTCAGGCAGGTCCTGCTTTGCTCTCATGGTGACAGGGTAACCTGCCAGGAGAGGTTATCTTTATTCCCTGTAATTAAATTGACTTTTTCCCCCAAGAAAATACAACAATAGGAAGTGGGTGCTGAATTAAATAAATAGCATGATATCCAATAGACGTATACTTAAATCCCTTGCAAGAACAGATGGTCCCAGTATCTCTGTAAGTAATGTGAGAGGACAGTTAATGTTCTGAAACAACTAGCTATAACCAGTATGATACTAATGAACTCATAGACTTCAAATAATAAACCACATGCCGCAAAGCAAAATTACATATTATTCATAGGGATCTAATTTTCATAACCTGCAAATGGTTCTATAGCTGTGCATATTTTTATGTACTGACATCAAATATCTATCAATTTATGCATAAAGCTTTACTTCATAGTTTTCATAAATAAAGGTACGCTTTATTTACAATTAAGGTGAAATTAAAGTTAGATTTTAAAATAAATGCCCTAAAGTTTGTGGTGACAGTGTTTTTTTTTTTTTTATTACTCGTCTTTCAATATATTATCTACATGTGTTAGGTTTGCATATGAAAATATAGCTTTCGCATACAATTATGAAAACAATTGTTTTATTTGTGGCAGAAACTTGTCCTATAGGAGGGGTGGCTAGCATGGGAATCAGAGCAGCTATCCTGTAGATGAAAATTTAAACAGAGATGTAAGAACCAGTTTTTGGAGCACTTATTAATTTATAAACAATTTATAAAAAGCAATTATTTTTTGATTCATGTGGAGAATAAAATGAGTCTGAGTCATTCTTAAGGTAATTCCACAAAGGGGTATATATATACAGGTAGTCTATTTTGATTAACCCCAATCAGTAGTCTAATCTCAAAATGGTTTAATTTTTCTCTTTAATCATATTACTTATAAATATTTGTGTATACTGTCCAAAGAGTGTTTTGCAGTGGGCAATGGGGAGTTGAGGAGAAGCAGTGACCTTAGATGTTCAGCTTAGCCTATCAGGTGATCTCCAGAATCTTCAGCCTTCACTGAGGTTAACCCGGGGCTTTGTACCAGACACCTGAGGACCTTAGCTCTCTTCCAAGTCCAGCAAGTCAGGGTTCTGCTGCCCCACAGAACTAGTTGCTCTTCTGCTTACATCTTAAGAACTTCAAAAACAAAACAAAGGCACAGAGAAGCACCATCTAATCTGATGACTGAGTAAATGATATTTAGATGGGTCTAAGCCTTAACTACAAACATGTTAAGTTCACAGAATTCTAACACGTTTTATACCTGAAGACCACAGCTGGAATGAAAAAACAATTTTCCTTAAAGCTCTTATTCTACATATCTTTACATGTGTTAGGAACTAATTATATTCAAAATCAAGTGAATCCTATGATTAGAACTAGACAGATGAACTTATGTAACATAAATGATTAATATTGCTGAGATGAGGAGTAAATCGGAATTTCTATGCAGGATATTGGCACCTGAGAGATTTACAGTATATCTCTCCTGAAAGAAATGGAGTGCTGAGGAACAACACTATCCTGTATTAATGTTATTAATTAATATAGGCAATTTCTTGACTCTTACTAATCCAGTTAAAAATCTGAAAATAATATGGATAAATCTAAAAAGACTTAGGGTTGAATAAAATAAACCAGACACAAAAGAGCATATACTTCATGGTTACAGTTATATGAAATTTCACAAAGTACAACAAGCTATAGTGATAATTAAAATCATTGCTGTGGAGATTACCTGGAAAGTGGCGTGAGGGAACTTTCTCGTATAATGGAAAAATTCTGTATCTTTAACAGGATACAATTGGCAAAACTCATAGAATTGTGCCTTTAAAAATCTGAATGTTTTATTGTAAGTAGTTATGCCTTAATAAAAAACAAAATAGATTAGCAGGTTAATTAATATATTTTCTTTTTTTTTTTTGAGGCAGAATCTCACTTTGTCTCCTTGGGTAGAGTGCTGTGGCGTCATAGCTCACAGCAACCTCAAACTCTTGGGCACAAGTGATTCTCTTGCCTCAACCTCCTCAGTAACTGGGACTGCAGGCACCCGCCACAATGTCAGGCTATTAGAGACAAGGTGTTGCTTTTGCTCAGGCTGGTCTTGAACGTGTGAGCTCAGGCAATCCACCCACTTCTTCCTCCCATAGTAAACGTATTTTCTTAAAAAAGGACAGCCTCCCAAATATCTGGGACTACAGACAACTACCACAATGCCCGGCTATTTTTAGAGACAGGGTCTCACTCTTGCTCAGGCTGGTATTGAACTTGTGAGCTCACCTGTCTCAGCTTCCCAGAATGCTGGGATTACAGGCATGAGCCACCACGCCTGGCCAGAGAATAGGATTTTTAAAATTAAAACAGGTAAACTCTTTTAGGACAAGTAAAGGAAAGAACTTTTTGTCAGTTAATCACAGAAATATTTTTGTGGTGGCAAAACTGGAAATTGATATAAACAAAGTAAAGTACAATCTCATCCTTCCAAGTTTTTATATGTATGTTTAAAATAACATGCATATAAAAGATTATACATATTTTATGTATTTAATAAGTACATACAAAACTAATGCTATACTTTATTTTGTATAACCAATATTCTATTATTGCACATTTAGGTTGTTTCCAAGTTTCACTAAAATAATGTGGGTAAGCATTCTTTTAGCTAAATTGTGCATATTATTTATTCTCTTGGAGTAAATTCTTGGAAGTAAATTTCTGGATCAAAACCATGAATATTTTAAAGCATTTTCATTTTCTCTATTTAAAAAAAATTATAACATGTAATTATGACTTTAGGAACGGAAAGTTATGGAGGTTTATAAGAAAAAATTAATCTAATATTCCCTACTTCATATCTCATTAATAGGTAATCAACATTAAATTTGTTGTGTTTTCCACCAGGGTCTCTTTTTAATTCTTTTAATAAAACTGGGTCAAATTCCTGAGATTATTTTGTAACTTATTCTTATTACATCTACTCATACCTCTTAGCATGAATATCTTTCCAGACCAGAACTGAGATCTGATATACTTGTATTTATGGGCTGCAAAGGATGAGTATGATTAATTCAAGTATCCCCCTACCGAAGAACATGAATATTGCTTCAAATGTTTTTGCTGTTATAAATATTACTGCAATTAACATTTTGAAATCTTTTGATACTCCCTACTCGTTCTCCAGCAGCTACCACTTTGCATTTCCCACCAGCTCTGGGACTTCATCCCTTTAGCTGTGCCATCATTGAGCATTATTTTGATCTCATGCCAATCTAAAAGGCAAAAAATGGTATCTTGTTGTTTTAATTTGCATTTCTTTGATTACTAATTAGGTTGAACTTTTTCGTGTGTTCATTGGTCAATTTGCATTTCCTTTGTGAAATGCCTGCTTGGGTCTTTTATGTACTTTTTCAAAAAGTGTTTCTTTTTTTGATTAAATAGATTATATAACTGTCATAAGTTGCAAATTTTCCCTCCGTTTGATCCGGGCTTATGACTTCTCTTTATGGGTCTTTAGAACTTTATAGGCATTTAATAATTTTTATGTTAAAAATCTTGATGTCTCTGTTAGCCTTAAGTATCATGCTTAGGGTTTTTCTAATTTGTAGTTATATCATTTCTTTCTAATCTAGATGTACTGATTATGAAAAAGGGCTCTCCTTTTCAAGAGATTAGCCAGTTATAAATCACCTTTTCCTATTTCCCACTAATGTCACCATTATGACATTAGTGAATTTTTAAATGTATATAAATGTTTCTGTGGTCCATTCATTTCTCTATTTCTAGATATTTTAGCTATTGTGGCTTTACCAAATATATCTTATTGGGCATATACTTGCCCTCATCACTTTTAAAACATTTTCTTAGTTAATATATTTATTACTCCAAGAGAACTCAGAAATAATTTGATCAGGTTCCTTGCCCTTTTCTTTCATCAAAGAAACTAGCATTGAGATTTAGATTTGAAGTTATAAGCAGTTGTTAATATGAGTGCTAGGATGGAAAATATGTAATCTTGGAGCTTGGTATATTTCTGTTTATTCAATTCTTTGTTTCAGGGGAAATTTTCAATGGCTTTCTCCTCGTAAAAGTCCAGCATCATTTTGCTAAGTTTATTCCTCGGTATAATATGTGTATGCCAATTGGTACGGGATCTCTTGTTCCTGTTATCCCTTCTTGAATATAGACATATTTGTAACCACGTTCCTTGCTGCACATATTTTTTAGGTTGAATTATTTTAAGATTATTTTGGATTTCACAAATAAATTGTGGTATGATCTATAAGTAGTTATTTTGGATTTCACAAATAAATTGTGGTATGATCTATAAGTAATTATTTTGGATTTCACAAATAAATTGTGGTATGATCTATAAGTAGTTGTAGTTTCAGTTCCTCCTTTCCTCCTATTTCCACCAAATAATGTCTAGAATAATTGGGAATAGTAAGAAAGATAATAGGTATTCTTGCACTGTTTCTGGTGATTCTTCTGGTTTTCACTATTAAGAATGATGTTGGCTATTCGCTTAGTATCTTCAGATTATGAACTTATAGAACATTTTAAATTGAAACACTCATTGAATTATTTGTTAAGCACAAATGTATTAAAGATTTCAGACTGTAGTGCAGGAATTCAAATAAACAATGAATTTTTTTTTTCTTTTTTTTTTTTTGCAGTTTTTGGCCGGGGCTGTGTTTGAACCTGCCACCTCCGGTATATGGGGCTGGTGCCCTACTCCTTTGAGCCACAGGCACTGCCCAACAATGAAATTTTTTTCATCACTTCTATTTTTTTCTTTCCCTCAGTGGCTGTTTTTAATTCCATCTTCTTTCTTGGTCTTTATATATTTGGCTACATAAAAATTCATATGACATAAGGTCATAATCAATGTTATATGATTAGCTTGAAAGAAGTTATTTGTAACCTGGAGAAAACAGCTGTGTGGTGTTTGCACATTTAACCTTTCATTATTTCTACAAGCTTCTTATAAATTCCCAGTCATGAACAGGTCTTAAATGCTGTGCTTTCCAACCTCCCTTTCTTTCCCCAAAAGTTGGAAAGGCAACAATAATTAAACTCAGGGTTAAGAGACACTTTAAAATTTGCATTATAACCAGTTACAACTAGGCAAAGTCTTAGAGAAATCCAGAATGGCTTTGAACTCTTCCATTTATGCCAATAGACCAGGAAAAAAAATCAAATATCTGGGGTAATTTTTCCTGTCTTTCTTCATTTTCAAGAGACTGGACTGTAGCCCAGTGTTTAGGGCCAGTCTTGCCTTGGGGAGTTGCCCCCAGGCTTCCATTCGTAGGCTCCTGGTTACCCAGAGAAGCCATATAGAGGAGTTATTTTGCTCTTTGTTTGGAGCTAGCTTCTTGGCCTTTAACTGTTAACATAATTAATTTTTTTCTCAAATATACAGAGAGCCAATTCAAGTTAATTCTGCAATGAAAGGCAGTAAGAGCCTAATGACACATCCAAAGCACACTTATAACATTTGAAAAATACCTGTACAAACTTAGTATATAAAGTAATCCTTTACCAACATTCAAACCAAGCATGTAAACTACACGGAGAGAGAGAGAAGCAGAAGAGGTCTATAGAGATAAATATGAAAAGTTTGGGACCATGGAAGAGGAGAGAAGATAGAGTTGGGAGAGCACGATTTTCCAAAAGCCCTCCCATGCCGTGGGGGTAGGAACCATTGCTAGGTTCCCCAGGACCTCTGGGAGCTACTTCTATTTGTTTGGCTCTCAAGCCTTCTAACATTCCCTTCCACTCCTTTCTTTTGGAGCCCAGGGGAATTAGTTTGTTCCCCAACAGCCTATCGCCTGTGACCTGGAGGTCAGCAGTCACACTACCGGCCGACAGGCATCAAAATAATTAGTCTGCATTATTATAGCTATAGAGAAAAGTACGATACAGGAAAGTGGTCCCATTGCTTGCCACAGATCTTCAATCCCTAACAAGCCCCCAAATATGATACCAGAATTTCAGTAGGTCCTTGGTCTCAGGTATTCAAAGAATGAACCCATGGACCACAGATCAGTGGTAAGATAAGATGTTTATTAGAAGTTAGAGAGGAATACAGAAAAGCACCAGAGCTTTTGGAAGGGGGAAAGAACTGAAGAACTCTCTCTGAAGTCTCCATGTGGGTTCCTTTATCTAGGGGTCTTAAGTCTAGAGGGTTTTACAGTCTTTGTTCCTGAGAAAGGATTAGGGTGTGTACTTCCTACCCAAGGTGGAACCACCCCAAAAACCATCACAGGCTGCTTTGTTCATGATTTATCAGAGCCCAGAGTGTGTCCTGAAAGGCAGTCTGCTTGTGCCTGGAAATGGGGGTCTGACCTCTGAGTTCACCTGGGCCTAGACAATGGGAGGCGCCCTGTCTAGCCCTGAGTGGTGGAAAACTGTATCAGTAATGTGAGGATTGTCCGGTTTTCAAAACATATGAAATGTTTTGGTACTCAAAGGAAAAATTAATCCTGTTGAATTTATACTTTGAGAATGTTGATTCTTATAGGACATTGGTGACTCTAGAAGTAAACTCCAGGAAGACTTGGAACCGGAGCTTTCTAAGAAATGACTGGCCTGAAAAAGGGAGTTTGAGTTTACTTTATCCCACTACCATTATCATTGAGCAAAGGGCTTTTTTCCTATTTCATTTTTAGTGGTCTATTTACTTTACCATCAATCAGGCTATAGTTTGAATAGTTAGGAGAGGCCACAAAACTCCCTGAGAATCTAGGCAAGGAATGTCTTAAAGGTGTGGTCTTCAACTCCCTGGCTGTGGACCAGTAGCAGCCTGGGGCCTGGTAGGAACTGGGCCACAGAGTAGGAGGTGAGCAGTGGCTGAGGGAAGCGTCTCTGTATTTACAGCTGCTCTCATCGCTCATGTCACTGCCTCCACTGTTCCTCCTGTCAGAACCCCCCATCCCCAGACTGCCCTCTGGAGAAATTGTTTTTTGTAAAATTGATCCCTGGTGCAAAAAGGTTGGGGACCACTGTCTTAAAGCACCTGAAAGTCTTTGCTCCCACCTGAGGATACCATTGTGCATACTTTTAAGATTAAAAATCTGAGAGAAGGTCTCTCTGTCATTTCTGCATCTCATTCTATTGATTTTTTTTTTTCTTTCTCTCATGGGTCATATTTTTTCAATTTAGCATTTTCATTTGTTTGTTTGTTTTTTTTTTTTAATAGGCTGGGTGTGGTGGTTCATGCCTGTAATCCCAGCACTCTGGGAGGCCAAGGTGGGTGGATTGCCTTAGCTCATAGGTTCATGGCCAGACTGAGCAAGTTGGAGACCTTGTCTCTAAAAAATAGCCAAGTGTTGTAGTGGGTGCCTATAGTCCTAGCTATTCAGGAGACTGAGACAAGAGAATTACTTGAGCCCAAGATTTTGCTATGAGTTGTGATGCCATGGCACTCTACGGAGGGTGACAAAGGGAGACTGCATCTCGAAAAAAGAAAGAACCATTTTTATTGAGGTAAAATATACATATATAATTTACCCTCTTTACCTTTTTAAGTGCACAGATCAGTGGCAATAAATACATTCATATTCTTTTTCTCTCTTCCTCTCCCTCCCACCCCCAACTGTATTTTTCTGCTTCTTTGCATATCTAGTGACTTTGGATTGAATGAGAGATATTGTGGACCTTGCCATGTAGAGTTCATGGATACTTTTGTATTCCTGTAAAAAAAAATTTTTTTTGAGACAGAGTTTTGCTTTGTTCCCTGGATAAAGTACAGTAGGCATCATCATAACTCAGTAAAACCTCAAATTTCTGGGCTCAAGTAAGTGATTCTCCTGCCTCAGTAGCCCAAGTAGCTGGGACTACCAGTATATGCCACCACATCCAGTGAATTTTTCTGTTTTTATTTTATTTTATTATTTTTTTAGAGACAAAGTCTTGGTCTTGCTCAGGCTAGTCTTAAACTTCTGACCTTATGACTGTACCTAACAAATGTAATCAGTATAATCTAGTTTCTTGTACCCTCAATGAATCCTATCCCCCCCCCCAAAAAAAAAAAAAAAAAAGATGGTGAATATTCCTGTGTGGATCTAGTCCCCAAACTAAATTATTTTATCCCTATCTCTGGCAGCGATGACTGAAGAAATGTGACAAACCTGGCAGATACAATTAATGTGAGAAAAATGGCTGCTTTTCTACCAGAAAGAAGCTTACTGTAAATTTAGGGTATTTAGTAATATTGTGGGGTTTTTTTACTTTTAAATACCTGTTTGTTTTTAATTTAATGAGTTGGTCCTAAAACTGGTCTCCCTCGCAAATCTTTACAACTAAACTACTTTTCTAAATGCTAAAAAGAAAAACTTCTGACCTTAAGCAATGCTCCTACCTTGGCCTCCCCAAGTGCTAGAATTACAGGTGTGAGCCACTGTCCTTGGCCTCTGACAAATGTTTTTGAGCTGTGTTGTAGGAAACAGTTAAGTACTTGGAAAAAGTGTAATTTTTTTTTTTTTTTTTGTGAAGTTTGCTTTTAAGTCTTGTTAAATGTGATCACAGCACCCTTTAGTCAGCTCATTAATGAGGCAATACTTCTCTAAATATTCTCCATAAAGTTCCAGGAATTTTAATGTTTGTCCATTTTGGCTGGTAGGAGCACCTGGGTGATCTCTGAGAATTGCTCAGTTCATCTGTGGAGTAGTTCTTATCCTGGCTTCACACACATGCTGATCAAGGCTCAACCTCTGTTGAACCTCTGTAAATCTGCAGGGTTGACTTCGCGTAGCCTTCTCATCTCCAGTAAATGCATACTGAACCCTGGTCACCTTGGCCTTCCTAGACCCTAGTTCCTCTCTTATTCAGGGAGAACACCAAGGATCTCCTACCTGTACTGTGGCCTGGAAACCCTCTCTAGGCAGTAGGCAGGGGCAATCTTGTGGTTCCCTTTGTTAGATGCGTCTCTCTTCGAGATCACTGTCCTAGGCTACCTGATGTTCAATGTCTGGAAACGGCCATTCTGTGTATCATACGGGCTTTTGTGGTTGTTTCAGGCAGAAGATAAAGGCTGGAAGCGGAAGTTTTAGAAAAAATTTTTTTTTAAGTTTAAAACTCTGAAAGTCAAGGTTGAAATAGTCTTTTACCACAGCAACTATTTTTTGACCTGTGTTCAGAGAATAGGTAAAATTATTACCACTATTGTTAAAATGTTGAAATGTAAGATTCAAGGGGATATTTCTTTCTAGATTGACAGGAGTTCATATTTTCTACTAACGATAATTGTGCGTGTGTTTTCTTTTAGCACATGTGTTACTTTACCAGGAATGTACGTTTCCTTTCCGTTCAGGCTGACCAACAATTTGTTTAAACCTCTATTAATGAGTGCTAGCATATTTTCCCATTACTTTACTCTCTTACTATTAGTATTAAGGAGCACCCCTCAATTTATTATTACTGAAATATTGCCCTGTTTTTGGAACTTTTTATGCACTGAATATCCTCAGATCCTAAGTATTTTATCCTATATGACAGGTACTCTCTTCAGTTTATTTTATACCCTCCCCATGCTTGGAGAAAATAGACCCATTTTCCCCCTTCCCATCTCAACTAGGGGCTGACATAAGGGATAATTCATAAAATTACCAGTAATTTGGGCTTTAACTTTTACTCACACATTGAAGATATGGACACAATGGTTTTGACTGGCATATTTAATTTCTTTTCAGGTGATTCCAATTATGACATGCTATGTAAAGAAGAAACGATTGAACTCAAAGATATTTTCTCTGTGAAACTGAAACGGCGTTGTTCTATTAAACAGCAGGGAAGTGGCACCCTATTAGGTATCACGCTTTTCATCTGCTTAAAAAGGGAACAAAATAAATTGAAGGATTCTACGGTTGATCTTATTAATTTAAGTGAAGATCACTGTGACATATGGTTTCGACAATTCAGGAAAATTTTGGCAGGTAAGAATTCTTTATGGGAATTTAAAATGAGCCTGGTTTCCTTGATACAGATTCTTATATAACTAAAGTATGTTATATTTGAGTATAAACAACCTTTGATTGTATTGAGGTGGTTTCCTTCTATTCTTTGTGTGTTTTTTGTTTTTGTTTTTTTTTTATCATGAGTGGGTGTCGAATTTTTTCAAATGCTTTTATACTTCATTTGAGATAATCATTTTGTTCTCTCCTTCATTCTGTTAATGAGGAGATTTGATTTGTTTCCTTTGTTCAACCATCCTTGCATGCTAGGAATAAATCCTATTTGGTCATAGTGAACACTCCTTTTAATATGCTATTAAATTTTGTGTGCTAGTATTTTAAGGATTTTTGCATCAATGTTCATAAAGCTGATTGGTCTGTAGTTTTTCTTTTTGTTTGTTTTTGTATCGTCTTTGTCTGGCTTTGGATCAGGTTAATGCTGGCCTTATAGAATGAGTTAGGAAGTAACCCTTGAATAACTTCTTTCATGAAGTCATTGAAGAAGCTTTAGTGATCTAAAATAACACAGTTCTTAAATAATTTGGTTTACTTAAGAGTTTATGAAAACATTTATTTTTCTATTAATCCATCTCTTGAGCTTATATTAGAATTTGTTTTCCTTCTACTCATACATTGATGATAAATGCATATATGTACTAGATAGCTTAAAAATAAGAATTTTTCTTTCTTTTTTCAAAAATTTATTTATTATTAAATCATAGCTGTGTACATTAATGCAATCATGGGGCACCATACACTGGCTTTATATACCATTTGACATTTTTTCATCACACTGGTTAACATAGCCTTCCTGGCATTTTCTTGGTTAGAAGAATTTTTCTTTAGCAATAATCTTTAAGTGGTCATATTTTATATGCTTCCAATTGAGAATTGTCTACTTCAGCATAGATTTTTCTAAGAGTTAATATCTAGAGAAAAGAGAAGATGTTTACTAGTATATATCTCCTAGTAAATTCAGTATATATGAAATATATAAATGACATTTTTATATTTTGCATGCAAATAAAATCTGTAAGTACAAATGTAATATGAGGTATATCCAGAAACTATCCAGCCATTGTTAATACTATTTTTCATATTTCATGAATGGATACTTTTCAGACAGAAGTCATATAGTTTATATTTCAACTAGATAAATTCTAGAAATTCAGTCTCAGCCGGGACCAGTGGCACATGACTTTAGTACCGGCTGCTTGGGAGTCTGAGTGGGAGGATTACTTGTGTCCAGGAGTTCATAGCTAGCCTGGCCCACATGGTGAGACTCCATCTCTCAAAAAAAGTTAAAAAGTAAACATTTAAAATATCATTCGAGTTTTAGGGCTGATTATTTTTCTCTTCATGGGTTTGTGATTCTTGCTTATTTTTCCTTTTAGCTCATTTCTTCTGCTTGCCAGATTGATCAGGGTAGAGGCAGCTGGTGTGGCTGAAGGCATAGTTTGGGGTTAGATGGCACAGACTAGAGATGGGTGCCAGACATAGAGCAGGCACATGGTGATGTTAAAAATTTCCAGGTCTGACATCATTGATCAAGAAGATCATTAGGTCCCACGTTGGTCAAAGACAGCTAGATGATGAAATTATGCTCACAGGAGATGTGCTGAAGTGACATCATATTGAAATTGGGAGACCCTGTTACTAAGTGGTCCAGTGGTTCCCTGTTAGCACCTTTGGGACCTCCAAGGAAACCTCATTCTGTCAAGAGGCAAGAATTCACACAGGCCATAGTTTAGCTCATTTCTCTGAAAACAGAGAATATGTATAATTAACTAAAAGCATTCCACTTTAGCATTGGATTTTTTATAATAGTATTTCAAATTTATGTCAAGAGATTAAAAAAGTTAAAAATGAAAAATTAATTTCAATTGAATTGAATTTATGAACATGGCCAGGTATTCATAAGGCTTAGGTGATCTATAAAATAAGAATGTATCATTTGGTTAGAGAGCCAAAGCTCTTCTTTGCAGTTAAGATTGAGGAAATGTTCTCCCATAGGGCTTATGAAGGGCTGGGCTGAGGCATTTTCCTCAATATAGTTCACCCATAAATCTAATAGCAAGTAAGCAGGCGGCATCACAATAAAGCTCATTTCTGTAAAAGCAATTTTATAGGAGTAAAGGGACTTGTCAAAAACGAAAAGCAAAAAAACAAACAAAAAAAAACAAAAACAAAAAAAAACTGCCTAAGTATTTGTTTACCTTAATGAATAATGTTTTTGTTTGCTCTAGGGTTAAAATCCAGACAAATTACAGAGATGAATAAAGAACACATCTTTTAGGCTATCATCCTCTGAGGATGTTTTTGAAGCTTTTTGAGCCTGTTTGGTTTTTGTTTTTTTTTTTTTCAAGATTAGTCAAGTGCAGTAATGAGAAGGGGGAACAGAGAAAAACAAATAGTTTCATCTGTAACTCAGAGAATAGTCAACTGTGATAACATACTGCCTTTGTATCAGCCTGAACTTTGTTTTTAAATTTCAGATTAATATATAGGTACAAACAATTAGGTTGCATTGTTGTAGTTGAGCCCTTCATCAAGAGATGTGCTACCCTTACCTTGTGCTATGAGGTCTGAGCTTACCTTCTGTTGAGAGTTAAAGGCAGTAAAATATGTGGGTCATATTGTCTGGCATGGTCTTAGAATACAGAGTTAATTTGTTGATAAAAGCTAATAGATTAACTTTTACAATCAACCAATTTGAACAAACAGAACAGGGTTGAACTCCTCTAATGAAAATGAAGGAACCTAAATAAGACTGAATAAATGACTGTGCTCAGGTGGACTCAGAGTCCTAAAGGAGGTGCCAACTCTTTACCCCTTACTTGCGAAGGCAGTTCTGGGTCAGCTTCGTCATACGCAAATGAATGGTCAAGACTCCAGAGTTCTCTACCAATCATTACATTTGTTGGCACTTTCCTTTGAAACTTGCAATCTTCAAGACATTATTCTTAATGTTTCTTTCACTTCTAAGTCCAGGTAATTCAATGTTCATTAAAGGACCTATAACGTGAGAATCAAATATAATTGGCTCAAAGTTCATTTTATGAGTGAAAACAGCCCTGGGTCTTTTCTGTTCTCTCTGAGACAAGGTTAATTACTAACATTTTTCTGGTCCTCTGAAGTCCTAATTTGGATCAGATTGGGTCTATACAGCTATTTTCCTGTCTCACATTGGCTATCCATATTTTGTCTTATGCTGTGTCATATTTGGGAGATGATAATTGTCCATTTGTGTACACACACACACACAAACTATTTAAGTTTATATCACAAAAATATAAATAACTTGCAGCTAAATATGCAGCACATATGTCTATGTGAAACCCAAAGATCTTGTTTTTAACTGGTTCTACTGATAAAATTGACAGATTTTTAAAAAATCACATTTTTGATTTTGTCTGTATTCAGAAGTGGGATTTTCCCCCCATCAGCCTTCACATCTTTCCATTTTTTTCTATTGAGAAAAACATGGTAAAGCCATTAAAGCCTCAAATAGTTGGTATTCTAGTCTAATTAGCTAATATACTAGACCAACACTTACAATTTTAATATAGTTTAAATATTTAGGATTGTTTTCAAATGTACATGGTTATATTTTGAATTGGAGCAATGACTAAAACATGGTGAATTTTCAAGAAGAGTACAAATTGGGAACACTAGAAGGAGGAAGACAGGAACTCCAAAATCTCGAGATTTTAAGAATAATTGATAAAGAATGACCAGAAAATATGGGTTTATAATTAAGTGAGTCTTAGGATTATTTCTATTTTTATTTTAAAATGAGTCAAGTTTTTTCACATTCAAATTTTCTGAACACACTTGAGGATAGCATCTTTTTATTCCAGGTAATAGAAGAGTCATTATAACTTTATTGACTAAGTAATATGGGTTAATTTATCCACCACATGTTTTGAAACTATTAATATATGCCAATATATTAATAACTAATATATTGGCAGTAACTATTAATATATGCCAATAAATTGGAAAACTAGAAGAACTAGTAACTATTAATATATGCCAATAATTATTAACAGTAACTATTAATATATGCCAATAAATTGGAAAACTAGAAGAAATGGATCAATTTCTAGACATATACAACTGACCAAGATTAAATCAGGAAGAAATCCAAAGTCTGAATAAACTAGTAAAAAGTAATGAGATAGAAGCAGTAGTAAAAAGTCTCTCATCAAAGAAAAGCCCAGAACCTCATGGCTTCACTTTTGACTTCTACCAAACATTAAAGAAACAACTAATATCAATTCTATGTGCTGTATTTTTCTGTGTAAAGTACACTCCCATTTGTAATGTATACCCATGTTTTGGGCTTAAACTTTCAGGGAATCCCTTGAGAAAGTGGCTGGCTCTGGAGTGGAGAGACACATCTGGGAAGGGCTCACACACCCCTGGTAAACGTGCGGATGGCACTGACATTCCACAACTGCCTCCTCTGTGAAGGCTTCCCTCCTCCTCTCTCCTAGGAGCCCTTCCCTCCCTTCCACATTGGAGGCTGTGGTTGAAATAGCCACTTATGTGGCCACTGGGGCAGAAGCTTCTGAAGCCACTAGGCCTGTAGGCAGCCAGGTGAGTCCCTGGGGCTTGTGTGGCTCTCACTGTCCTCCAAGTGGCTGGGCCTTGGGCCTTGAGCCACATTTGCCCCACCTGTCTGTGGCCCACCATGTCAGACCCTTCACCACTCCCTTCCTGATTGTGGTGTTCCACAGAGGCCACTCTGCCCACTCCTACCAGATCTCAGATCCTCCCAGGCTGGAGCGTCGTGCACCTGGCAGGTCCAAGTGGTTGGGCACAGCAGTCCCACGAGGCCCTCTGGGCTCCCCAGCTCCCAATCCAGACTACCCATGTATAATGTGTATGCTTATTTTCCCCTCAAAAATTGGGCAAGAAAATGCACAGTATGATATAAAGCACACGGCAAAATACAGTAAATTACTGCATATTCCAAACAATCAAGGAATCTTCTAAACTCATTCTATACAGCTTGCATCATCCTGATACCAAAATCAGACAAAGACACAATAAAAAAGGAAAGCTATAGGCTAATATCTCTAAGCATAAATACAAAAATCTTCAACAAAATACTAACAAACAAAATTCAACAATATATTATAGAGATTATACATCATGATCAAGTGGGATTTATTCCAGAAATGTAAGGATGGTTTAACATACACAAATCAGTGAACATGATGCATCATATCAACAGAACAAAGGACAAAACAATATGATTATTTGAATTGATGCTGAGAGAGCATTTGTAAAATTCAACATCCCTCATGATAATAACTAAAAAAAACTGAGTATAGAAGGAAATTACCACATCGTGGTAAAACCCAGATAAGACAGACTTATAGCATGTATCATGTTCAATGCAGAAAAACTGAAAGCCTTTGCTCTAAGACAGGTGTCCTCAAACTGTGGCCCGTGGGCCACATGAAGCAGTGTGAATTGTATTTGTTCCCATTTTGTTTTTTACTTCAAAATAAGATGTGTGCAGTGTGCATAGGAATTTGTTCATAGTTGTTTTTTTTTTAAAACTATAGTCTGGCCCTCCAACGGTCTGAGGGACAGTGAATTGGCCCCCTGTTTAAAAAGTTTGAGGACACCTGCTCTAAGATCTTGAACAAGACAAGGATTCTCTCTTTCACTACTGTTATTCAACATTACTACTATATGTTCTAACTGGAGCAATCAGGCAAGAGAAATAAATAAAGGGCATCCAAACTGGAAATAAAGAAGTAAAATTATCCTTGTTTGCAGACAATGTGATCTTATATCTAGATAATCCTAAGACCCCACAAAAAAATTAGAATTGATAAATAAATTCATTAAAGTTGCAGGATACAAAATAAGCATAAAAAGCTTAGCAACATTTCTATATGCCAACAGCAAACAATCTGTAAAAATAAACCAAGAAAGTAAACTTACTTACAATAGCTACAAATAAAATAAAATACCTAGGAACAAACTTCACCACAGAAATGAAGATCTCTATAAAGAAAACAATAAAATATTGAAAGAAATTGAAGAGGACACAAAAAATGGAAAGATATTACATGCTTGTAATATACCTATAATAATACCTAAAGCAATCTAAGGATTCAGTGCAATCCACATCAAAATACTAATGATATTCATCACAGGAATAGAAAAAATAATCCTGAAATTATATGGAATGACAAAAGACCCAGAATAGCCAAAGCCATCCTCAGAAGAACGAAAGTGGAATAATAATATCTGACTTCAAATTAAACTACAGAGCTGTGGTAACCCAAATGACAAAATTCTGGCATAAAAACAGACATATAGAGCAATGGAACAGAACAGAGAATACAGAAATAAATCCACAGATTCATAGTGAACTTATTTTCAATAAAGGTGCCAAGAATATACATTGGGCGGCTCTGTGGCCAGCTACAGACACCTGAGCTGGCGGGTTTGAATCCAGCCCGGGCCTGCCAAGCAATGACGGCTGCAACCAAAAATTAGCTGGGCGTTGTGGTGGGTGCTTGCAGTCCCAGCTACTTGGGAGGCAGAGGCAGGAGAATCGCTTAAGCCCAGGAGTTGGAGGTTGCTGTGAGCTGTGATGCCACGGCATTCTACCCAGGGTGATAGCGTGAAGCTCTGTTTAAAAAAAAAAAAAAAAGAAAAAAAAAATATATACACACACATTGGGGAAAGGACAGTCTCTTTAACCAGTGGTGCTAGGACTGCTGGATATCCATTCACAGACGTATGAAACTAGATCCTACTTCTCAGCATATAAAAAATCAAATCAGAATGAATTAAAGACTTAAATCTAAGACCTGAAACTATGAAACTGCTAAAAGAAAACATTGGGGTGTGCTCCAGGACATCGTTCTGGGCAATGATTTAAGTAATACGCCTAAAAGGATTGATGACAAAGCAAAATTGGACAAAGGAGATCACAGCAACCTAAAAACCCTCGGCATAGCAAAGGAAACAATCAACAAAGTGAAGAGCCAACCCACAGAATGGGAGGAAATATTTGCAAACTACCCATCTGACAAGGGATTTATACCTGTAAGGAGCTCCAACAACTCAATAGGAAACAATACAAATCTGATTAGCAATGGGCAACAGATCTGACTAGACATTTCTGAAAAGAAGATCTATAAATCGTTAACAGGTAAATGAAAAAAATGTTCAACAGCATTGGTCAGAGAAGTGTGAATCAAAGCTACCATGAGGTATCAACTCATCCCAGTTAAAACGGGCTTCATCACAAAGATAACAAATGATGGAGAAGATATGGAGAAATGGGGACCCTGGTACACTGTTGGTGGCAATGTAAATTATTGTCATCACTATGAAGGATAGTTTTTTAGTCAAAAAACTAAAACCAGAGCTATTATATAATCAAGCAATCCCATTGCGAGGTATATATCCCAAACAAAGGAAATCAGTATATTTAAAAGATATCTGTACTCCCATATTTATTGCAACTCTATTCACAATAGCCAAAATTTGGAATCAACCTGTGTGCCCATCAGTGAGTGAAAGGATAAAGAAAATGTGGTAATATACACAGTGGAATATTGTTCAGCTGTGAAGTGGAATGAAGTCCTGTCATTTGCAACAACATGGATAAAACTAGAGAACATCATATTAAATGAAATAAGCCCAGCACAGAAAGATAAATCTTGGCTTTTCTCATTCACATGTAGGAGCTAAATATTAACATAATTTGTTGGAAACAAAGCAGAGAATGAGTGATGGTCCCCAGAGGCTGAGGAGGATGGAAGGGTGGGGAAAGGATGAAGTGGTTACTAAGTACAAAAATATAGTTAAGTAGTTAGAATGAACAATATTTAATATCACAACACAGCAACTATAGTTGCTAGAAGTTACAGTATAGTTAAAGATGATGAAAAGAGTGGAATTGGAATGTTCCTAAGACAAATGACAACTCCTTGAGATGATGGGTATCCCAATTATATGGATTTGATTATCAGACATGGTAGGCCCATGTCAATATCTCATATCCACCCTATAAATGTATATAAATATTATATACCCATAATAATTAAAAATAAAAAATTAAAAATGAGCAGTTGTATGTCAAAAGAATGATAAGTTTTAGACATTTGATTGTGCACTGTTGGAACTAGCAACACTTAATCTTTTTAAGGACATTATTTTCTGCAAAGGCATTATGCTTGAAATGTGAGTAGTTTCTTTAGAAGCTGTCAGAAAACATTTTAAGGTTTTGGTTTATGTTGAGTTTAGTTGGATATTAAAACCATGCCTGCCACTTTCTAATATAATTTTATGATAAATATACGTTCAAATAATGCGGCAACTGATTAAATATGTATTACCTCATTTACCTGTTTATGTCAAAGTCTAGTCCCGTTTAAGGTACTCTGTCCAACAAGGATCATGTGATGTTGCCACGTGTAATAGCTTGACTGGAGTGTCTTCATCCCTCAGGAAGGACTTGCCACACTCTGGGTTTGATACCTGCCACTTATTCTTGAGCTAATGTAGCTCACAATTGACATGTCTTACATTAAATGGTTCTGAGTAAGGTTTTGTCTGAACAAGGCTTCCAAAACTAAAGCATTTGAAAATCTCCAATTTAATTAGGATGGTAACCTGCTAGCATTTTATAACCTACTAATGCATTTTTGCTTAACTCCTGGCACACAAAAACCTCAGAATGTCTTTTAGCTACCCAAATATACACTCATTATGGCAACTATACATTCTAAACTACTGGACAATGTCCATGTAATTGTATTCTTTTCAGTAAAAGTTACTTAGCAAATGTCTATTTAAATGTATTTTTCCTCTGTATCACTTTATAAGATACTGTTTACAAACCAACTTTCAAATCAGAAACATGAGTTTTACTAAGCCAAGTATTGAAATTGAGTAATAAAAATAAATTAACTTCAAAGTTATGATTTTTTTTTGTCTCTTCCTTAAGTTTTCTATTGCTTTCTGAGTTAGGCAGTCAAAGGAAAACAGTGAAATTAAACTAGGTTCTATTAAATTCCTTTTTTGGGAAACTATCTTGCTCTGTCACCCAGGCTGGAGTTTAGAGGTGTCATCATATCTCACTGAAACCTCCAAGTGAACTTCCTGCCTCAGCCTCCCAAGTAGTCTCCAAAGTATATCACCATGCCTGGATAATCTACCTACCTACCTACCTTTCTCCCTTCCTCCCTCCCTCCTTGACTATTTCCCTCCTTCCCTTCTTGCCTTCCTTCATAGAGATGGGGTCTTTTTTCTGCTCAGGCTGGTCTTGAACTCCTGAGCTCAAGCAGTCCCTCTGTCTTAGCCTCTCAGAGTGCTAGGATTACAGGTATGAGCCACTGTACCCAGCTGGTTTTTACCGAATTCTGATGACTAGTTAGCACTACTTAACACTTCAGAGGCTGTTAACATATTAAAATAATATTTTTTAAAAAGTAAACCTCCAATTTTATCGGACTTACAACTAAAGATATAAGTATACAGAAACAGAGTTATCATGTAAAATTTGCTTAATAAAGGAATAGAAAAAATTACTTATCTTAAAGTTAGAGCATGCTAGTTTGACATTTTGAGCCATTTCCTTTCTAACAAGGATTTATGAAATATTTACCAGGAGTATCTGCAGACAAAACGAGCCATAGCATTGGACCCCCTTGAACTTCACATAATAGAACGAGCAGAAAATATGAAATTATTGAACAAAAAAGAGAAATTGAAACTGTAAAAGAACAGGGTGTTATTAAAAAAAGGACAGCACTGTTATGACATATATATATATATATATATATATTTCATTTTTAAAAAGTTCATTCTTCTTAGGAATTGTTCCTGGAGTCTGAGAATTGAGAGGTTTTATTATACATATTAAATAGATCGGGATGGGCCCCAGGTGTGGGTTTCCTTAAGAAGTTCCCTTATGGATTCTAATGTGTTGCCAGGGCCAAGAACCACGGACAGTATTTGAGCGATGCAGATTGATTCAAGGAACATACACATGCCACACGTACCAAAGATACCTTTGCAGGGATTAAGGTGACAGAACATTCTGTGCTCTTGTTATTTTAAATATATATATATATATATTTTTTTTTTTTTTTTTTTTTGAGACAGAGCCTCAAGCTGTCACCCTGGGTAGAGTGCCATGGCATAACGGCTCACAGCAGCCTCCAATTCCTGGGCTCAAGCGATTCTCCTGCCTCTGCCTCCCAAGTAGCTGGGACTACAGCTATTTTTTGTTGTTGTTGCAGCCGTCATTGTTGTTTGGTGGGCCCCCGCTGGATTCTAACCCACCAACTCAGGTGTATGTGGTTGGTGCCTTAGCCGCTTGAACCATAGGCGCTGAGCCTATTTTAAATATTCTTAAAGGCTAATCAGTACCTGTTCCTATGTCATATGAAGGGCTCACTTATTTTCCATGAGTGAAAACAACTTGTTTTCCATATAGCTGGTTCTGAAAATTCTGGTAAGTATTGATGGGGGCCTGCCAAAGATTTCCGTCCAAATTCCTTTTCATCTAGCATCAGTTCCAACTTACAGCCATTACCCTTTCAGTAGAGGGCAAGCTAGAATTCTCTCTCTAGAAAAAAACTTGTTCTGTTTATTCTTGGGAAGAATAATACCAGGCAATCTTCCCAAGGGCTTCTCACTGGCCTGTGTAGCATTTTTATTCTAAGGAAGGGATATATTTTTCTATGTCATTACTTTTATATCTAAAAACAATGTGTTGTACATGAAAATTATACTTCTGCCTCAGTCATTGACTTAGTATCTTGATAATAGGAGTTAAGAAGTATATTCTGTCAAGTTGTTATATACTTTATACAACGGTCAAGTTGTTATATACTTTAAATCCTTCTGCTGCAAAGATGCCCTTTTAACTGTTTAACAAAACTTCTTTGACGAAACAATTTAGGTAAGCATTTACAGACCTTACTATGTGGTTATATTCAAAGTGCTAACTGAAGATTCTCTAAATGTTTCCAATAAAATATTGAATTAAGTTTTCATGCTGTTAAATAAATTAGTTAACAGTTTCTTCCTTTATCAAATTATAGAGCAGTCATTATTTTAAAAATTTAAATCTTAATGATAATAGCTGACATTTATTAAGCATTTACTGTGTGCCACTTTTTAAGCAACTTTTATAAATTATCTCATTAAATCCTCATAATGATAGCATCATCATCTACCAATATTTTTTCATATAAAAGGGAGAATAAAATTATTTTATGAGTTTTGTTGTTTGAGAAGTGAAGACCACACATGACTTAGCACACTGTAAAATTAAGTGACTATTATTATAACCATCATCATTTCTCAGCTTATCAATAAGAAAATTAAGGCTTAAATAGTTAAAAAAAATTGTTAATCTGAGGTTAGCAACTAGCAACTAGCAAGTAGAGGAAGTGGGAACAAATCCGCATGAGTCTGGATCCAGAGTATGAGCCCTTAACTTTTCTTACCAGGTATTAATATTCTCTACACTACTTAAATGTATGATATTTATTATGCAATTCAGATTCTACTCTGAAAAAAAGACTTCAGACACTTGTTAGGAGGTATCTGTATCATCTTCCTTGGAAGTTCTAGTCTTCTTTTCCCAATATTATGATTCAGAACTCTAGACTAGGGGTCCTCAAACTTTTTGAACAGGGGGCCAGTTCACTGTCCCTCAGACCGTTGGAGGGCCGGACTATAGTTTAAAAAAAAAAACAAAACTATGAACAAATTCCTATGCACATTGCACATATCTTATTTTGAATTAAAAAAAAAAAAAAAAACAAAACAAAACAGGAACAAATACAATATTTAAAATGAAGAACAACTAAAGTTACATCAACAAACTTACCAGTATTTCAATGGGAACTATGGGCCTGCTTTTGGCTAATGAGATGGTTAACGTCTGGTTCTATATTTGTCACTGCTAGTTGTAACAAGTGATGCAAGTGTGCATCAGTCCCGAGACTGAGAGGAGGAGTGGAGAGACAGAGAGGAGGGGAGTTGGAGAGTGCGGCACACATTCCACACATGTGCACTGTAGCAGGACAGGCAGCGGTGGCAAAAACACCCGGAGGGCCAGATCAATGTTCTCGGCAGGCCACATGTGGCTCGCAGGCCGTAGTTTGAGGACCCCTGCTCTAGACTCTTAGGGCAGGCAATATTTAGGGTGAGCAGTAATGTTATAATGCATTTCTCACCAAAAAAAAAAAAAAAAAAAAAAGAATTCCTTATGAGGAATTCACTAGTAGTGTTTTCTCCGAGCCTTGGGATCAGTTGGTTGTACATTATGGAAAAGATGATGTGTGTTGTGTGTTTCTTTTTGTTAATCTGAAAGAATTTTAAAAACGCATATAAACCTACTGCTTTGATTGTAAATTATAAATCACCAGCATTTATATTTAGCAGAATGTCTTAAGCAAAATACAAATGTCTATAAGCCTACAGGAGAGATAAAAAGTTGAATCCATTCTCAGATAAGAGTGTAATGGATTTTCACTTAACAACTTTTATCGCTGAAAAGAAATGCAGTCAAAAGTAATAAAGCCACACTCTCACAGTATGCATAAGTAGGAAATGCATATTTCATGCTAAGCAACAAATCATTATTAAGCCCCTGGCATTCATTAGACTACCATTAATGGTAATGAAATTGTGATATTTATATAGATACTATATGTAACTCTAGGAATTTTATTATCATCTTGTATGAATATATTTATTGCTGTTTGAGGCAGGTAGTTAGATATTTGCAAATGGCCTTAGCATTGTGGTAACAGTTTTCAAATCAACCATTTTTGTCTCCTTATTTATCATTAAAGCAAAAACATCTATTTTTTATTTTTAAAAATAGCTTAAATGGAAAATTATATATTTTGCAAAACTACATTTTCTGTTTCACCAAGTCTTTTTCCAATAAAAAGAGAAGAAATGGGCAAGGTGCAGCCGGTTTGTATGGGCAGGTTCTGGGGCCCTCTGCGGCCTCCAGTGCCAGGCTTTGCTCTCTTGTCCTATGGTGCCTTCCTATGTGCTAGTGATGTGTCAAAGCTGGGAACTTCCTTTAACCTCTAGTGCCCCTTATCTCTCGTTTGCCCAGTGAATCCCGTTTGAAGTTCAGGGTCTGTTACAAACAAGAGACTCCTATGTGAAGCTGGCTGTACCCCATCGCATAGTCAGACCACTTCCTGGCACTGCTGGTGCTCTGACAGAACACACCGTTGTTTACGTTATAATTGTGAGCGCACGTGGCTAATACTTTACCAGACTGTGACTCTTTTTGGCATAGCACTTGGAATAGGGGTCCACCTATAGCAATTTTTCAATAAATGCTTGTTATTATTTTCTGTAACACCTGGCATGGGTGCCTGGCTCAGTAAATACTGGTCAGGTGAACTGAGCATTTACTGTGTATATTATATTTTAGGCATTGTCCTAGTTGCTTTGTATTTAAACCAACTCATTTAATCTTTATCACAACACTTTTACTGTGGTCAAGATATATATGTATTAATCTCTACAGATTTCTGGCTAGGAAAGCTGAACTCAGAGATTGGTTGAGGTGGGTCAGTTGATTATTAAGTACTGAAGCAAGATTCACATCTTTTCTTTCTTTCTTTCTTTTTTTTTTTTTTAACTATACTGCATTGCCTTTTAAAAATGTTTAATTTTTTTTTTTTTTTTTTTTTTTTTTTAAGAGTAGTATTGCTTTCTTGAAAGGCAGGGTATAACGGACTGTGCTATATATTTGGGACTAAATATATGTGTGTTGTCAAGTATATTTAAAAAAAATGGTATCACTGTAACCAGCTAGTGGTGAGCCCTTGATATTGGCCAAAGAGACGGTCTTTGGAAATCTAAGGGGGCAGACCCAGAGTGGTAGCCTCCACACGGTCTGAATTTTGCCAGCATGTGTGTTTTCTTTTAAAGAACAGTGTCATTCTTTATACACTTCTAGATTGTCTTATCAAAAATAAAGATGTCCAATTTTGTAATACATAAAAAATCAAAAAACTTTCAAGTTCAAACTTCATAAATTTTTGTTTTGAGACTTTTTAAACTTTTTACCACAGGTATTAGTAAATCTGTCAGCAGTGGGTTGACTGACTTAGCTCTGGTCCACCATATGGTCTGGGAAGGATGATTACCATCAATAACATGGCTCTCTATTTATCTCCTTTTACCTAAGCAAATGGAAATTATATTGTTTGGTTTATGAATGAGTCATTGTGACTGATGGGATTTTTATTTGGATAACTGGAGTTTGGTTCCTAGCTTTGCTACCTACTTGGCTGTGTACCTTATTTTTATTTCTTCCATGAGCCTTTGACCTTCTATCTGTAAAATGGAGTTGATAAGGCCAATCTTGGTAAGTCATCGGGATATGTAAATATATAATGTATGTGAAATAGCAGGCACACAATAAGGGATAACTCTTTATTATTATTGCATAGCTGTTTGTGTTGAGCTTTGATGGAACTCACAATCTCCAACCCTTTAGCCCTTCAAGACTAAGTTCATGCATCATCTTTGCAGAGGAGAGGGTGAGAAAGATTGTCATTATACTGATAAAATTAATCATTTTCACCATCATTGTCATGATTTCTTGGTGTGGCAGGCAGTGTACTAAGTGTCACATATATCAACAGATGTTAATTTTCACCTTGGAGATAGGTATTATTATTGCCATCCTACCTATGGGGGAAAGGAGACAGAATTGGGGTAAAGAATTTGTATAAGTTCATGCAGCTAGAAAGTTACAGAACTGAGATTCAAACTTAGGCAATCTGGTCCTACAGGCCATGTTCTTAACCCACCATTCTGTCCTGACACCTTAAAAATTAGGAGGCATATTCCATATTCAATAATGTTGCTGCAAAAAGAATCTAATTTTAAACCTGCTGAAATCCATTAGCTGCTGTCTTTGGTGGTATATCACTCAGATTGTGCTATATTTACAACTCCTACCTTGGTTGCTTGTGTAGCTGAGCATCAAATATATAAACACTCAGAGAGTGAGGTGTGCCAATAACATAATTTATAGTTAATATACATGTAATCTGTTTTCTATACATTTGAGGGCAGGTTGGTTCTACAATATTGTCCTATACTATTTGACTTCTATTTAAAACAGCAACTCTAAGCTTTGTTCATATCAATGTTATGCACTTGATACCATTCTCTTGTTGATTGACGTGTCTGTAAGTAATAATTGAAATTAATCTGATAATTTTAGAGCTATCAAACTTAGGACACGAGAGAAAAATTAAAATGTTTATCTCATAAAATCAGCTAAATCAAGAGAAAGAGAAAGATGACTCACATTTCTTATACTGGTGGATTTGAGTGCCTGCAACAGGAAGATTTCCTCTGCCGTAAGGTCAGAGAAAATTTAGGTCTCCTTTGAGGTAAAGAGGTGAAGACATTTTGAGAAGTTCCTTTAAAGTTGGCTTCTTTGTTTGTCAACTTGTTTCCATCGATTTAGGAGCATTTTGTTCACTTTTTGACATGATAGAATAGTCTAGGTTTATCTCGTCCCTTCCCTGGACCAGCCCTGGAATTTGTCACTTCTTTAAGGAAGGTTTCTTCTGGTGGATGGTGGAAACCAAGGCCTGAAACTAGGTATGTTTGTTGCTGTTAGGACATCATAACTTGAAGGATCCTCTAGCAGACAGAGTTAGGAAAAATTTATTATAAAACCTCAGTTTACATTGATTTCTGGAATTTCTATACAATCCTACAGGGTTCTTCCTATTATATCTCAACTCTCCCATGGTGAGAACTATGACTTCCAGCAATGACACAGTTGCCCATTTGCTCAGTCACATGACACAGGCATAGTAGTTTCAGAACAGTGGTGTCTATAGCACTGTGAAAAGTAAACCTACTAAAATGAGCTTAAGAATTATTGGCAGGTCTTTTTTTGTCCCCCTAGAATGAAAGTATGTATTTCAAGTATGGTGTTCAAATGATATTCAGATTAGCATTTATTATGTGTTTGAAATACAGTTGGCTGTGTTTCTGTTTGTATTCAGCTTTCATTTTTCCCCTCCATCATCTTTGTTGATATACATGTATCTGCATATATATGTATATGTGAATATATAGGACATTAACATGTTTCTAAAAGATAAAACACTTCTTCCTGTATCATTTCCATTTCCTCAGTTTTACTCCTTAATAGGTTACTTATATTCCTCTTTGAAAAATTACCAGATATATGTATTTTTAAAATTTTCCTTTATTCTTATACTAAAACTAACAATCAATATAAAATTTTTGCCATTTTGCTTTTATACTTACCAACAAATACTGGAAATAACTCCACATCAGTTCATAGAGAGCTTTTCTTTTCTTTCTTTCTTCCTTTTTTTTTTTTCAGCTGTAAAAGACACTACTATGTTGTCTATGCCATATTTTATTTAACACTCTCCCATGTGTGGATATTTTGATAGTTTCTGATATTCTAATAATTTCTCATAGTTACCAATAGCACATCAATAATTTTGTGTATATTGTATCTGGAAGGTAAATTTTTAGAAGTAGATTTCTGATATAAAGATTAAGTGTATGTGTAGTTTGTTAAATATTGTAAAATTATCTCCCATGCAATTTATACCATTTTTCATCTGTTCCTAAAGAACCTCAACAAGAGATAAACTTTCATGTTTTAGAATTTTTCCAATGCAATAGATGGGAAATGGATGTCAGTAATGTTTTAATGTACATTTTAAAAAATAACTAAAATTGAACATATTTTCATGTGTCTAAAGGCAATTTTTAAAATCTTTAATTGTGAATTGCTTTCTTATCATTTTCCCATTTTCTATGCTTTTGGTGTTTTGTTCCCCTTAATTTTTAGAAGTTCTTTATATCTTATAGTCTGTCAGTCTTTTTCTGTGATACATATTACAAACAGTCATCCCCCAATATGTAATTTCTCTTGACTTTTCTTAGCAAATTATGCATGCAGTTTTAATTTAAAAGTTTTATGCAGTTAAATTTACTCTTATTCTTTATTACATCTCATTTTTGAGTCACAGTAGGAAGCCTCTCTTTATATCCAAGTTACAGAGAAATTCACCTTTGTTTTCTTCTCATACTTGTATAGTTTAATTTTAGTCTATTTGAGGTTTATTTGGGGGGTGGCATAAGGTATTGGCCCTATTTTTTCCCAAACAGTAATACAGTTGTCCCAAAACAATTTATTAAGAAGTCTATGTTAGTTTCAGACAGAGACCAAATGGATTAAATAATAAAATTTAAGATTGAAACTGTAAAACTGCTAGTTGAGAACACAACTGGAAATGTTATACCATTGGCCTGGATAATGATTTTTGTATATGAACTCAAAGCATAAGTAACAAAAGTGAAAATGGATACGTGGGATTATAGCACCAAAAAGCTTCTGTGTGGCAAAGAAAGAAGAGATAACCCAGGAAATAGGAGAAAATATTTGCAAACCAGACAAACAGAGAAAGAGTTAGTATTCAAAATATAATTAATGGAGGGGCGGAGACAAGATGGCTGACTAAAGCCAGCTTTCCACAGAGGCTCCCGTCCATAAGGAGAGTTAAAGACAGAAATTTAGCAAGTAACCTGGTAGATTAGAGCTGCACTAAGAGAGAAGGTTGAAGAATGCACATCAACCCCGCTGAGGTGAACTGTAACCCCAAGTATACAAACAAAAGGTACAAAATCCATCACCAAGGAGACAGGAGTCCCCTCCCCCATGAGAATGGCTTGGAGTGCCCCACAAACAAATGGGCAGAGTTCAAAGGTCCTCCCACTACACTCCACAGGAGAGACCCTCTAAAAACTGGACCTACCTCCCCTACTAGGGTGCCATGGCATTCTGCCAGGCACAAAACTGTATAAAACTGTATATATTCTCTACCTGCAATTCTGAGCTCACAGCACTCCCCTCCACTCTCACTCTGAGGTCTGGAGGCCTGTCCCCCAGGAGTCAAAATTCTTGAGTGATTTCTCGAGGAGTGTGGACAGTGCCTAGACTGCAGCTAGTCAGTGCTGATTCTGTGGCATGGGAGTGGGGAGAGGATGGTTGGCTGAGAGGGTACCATACCAGAGTGGCAGTGCCCCGAGGCACAGAGCAGCAGCCATTTTTGGCAACAATAGGGCTCACTCCCGGATATTCCCAAGCCACACCCTCTGTCTCCTTGGGCAACCAGAGGAGGCCGGGTATCTTCTCAGGTGGCAACCACTGGGGAACATATCTGAAATGGAAACGCAGGCCCTGTGAGTAAAGGGTTTGCCTGAGGCGATACCAGCCTGGGTGGAGCACGGGGACTAGAAATGCATGTGTAGAGCTGGGAAATTCCCAGGGCAGGGCTGACCCAGAGGACTGCTTTACTGAGCCTAAAACATACCCAGCCCTCAGGGGATTGTCAGCCTATAGACAAACGAGGGCAGGAGGCTAGAACTGACAGCTACCTGAATACAAACCTGCAGAAGCAAAGACAGGGCCTGAGGCGCAGGCTCTGGGAACTCAAAACAGCTTCTCTTCTGTAGGAGAATTTAGCAGGGACAGAAACAAATTCGCACAAAGTTGTTCTGATCTGTTCTATCAGTAACATCAATCAGGGGTGGGGCTGGAACTGAGTGAACATCCACCAGCCTCCATCAAGCACCTGAGGTTGTCAGGCCTCACCTCCCCCTGCTGGATAGAGGCAGAGTGCAGTGGCCTGGCTGAGCAGATATAGATTCAGGCAGGTCCAAACCGCTGGAGAATCTGGTCACTAGAGGCAACTGGGTCACAGCCCTGTAGGGCTATCAGTCACTGGGTGTGACAGAGGTGCAAGGTGGGGAAGGAGGCATCAACCTTCCCAGACTAATCTATTTGCTGGGTGGATCCTCCTGACATCAAGGAGCACCAGAACAAGTCATATCTGAGCAGTCACTAGACCCCCTGAGCTCCAGATGCCCAAGAGACCTTTTAAACTCTCCCACCTGAGACAGGTGCTGACTGAGACAATTGATTTGGACCTTTTGAAATAAGCCAATCATCCAAGGACTATTCAAGTGGTGTCCTGGGTGTGTGGTTGTAGGAAGGTTTGATTTTTCTTTTCCAATTGTTGCCTGTGGGGGGTGGGGTGACTTAATTGCTGGTATTTTTCCACAGCTGAGACTTCAACCCAGAGTAACTGTTTCATTAGAGTTGGACAGAGACCAGATGAAAACAAGACAGAACCACTTAGCCCAACAACACCAAACAGGTCCCCAGTTTCTCAGGCCATACCACTATACGGGTCCTCGACAAAGCTCCAGGGGAAAAATCAAATGGTGTAAAATAATCATGAGAAGGAATCAGCGGAAAAACTCTGGTAACTTGAATAACCAGAATAGATCAACCCCCCAAAGGAAAGATATGGCAGATGTAACTGAAGATCCCACTCATAAACAGCTGGCCGAGATGTCAGAAATCAAATTCAGAATTTGGATTGCAAACAAGATTAATAGAATGGAGGGAAAGTTGGAATTAGAAATTCAAGGAGCAATTCAAAAGTCAGAATTAGAAATTTGAGGAGAAATTCAAAAGTTGTCTCAAGAATTTAATGAATTTAAAGACAAAACCACCAAAGATTTTGAGGCACTACAGGAAGAATTTGCAGCCCTCAAAGATCTGAAAAATACAGTAGAATCCCTCAGAAACAGAGTGGAACAAGCAGAAGAAAGGATTTCTGACATTGAAGATAAAGCCTTTGAATGCTCCCAAACTCTCAAAGAGGAAGAGAAATGGAGGGTAATAATGCATCATTCTCTCAGAGAGCTCTGGGATAATTCGAAGAAGGCTAATATTTGCCTCATTGGAATCCCTGAAAGTGATGAAGTGGCCTCACAAGGCACAAAAGTCCTTCTCCATGTAATTATGAAAGAGAATTTTTCAGACATGCCAAGAGATTCTGAAATTCAGATAGCAGACAGTTTCAGAA